>JBBPDA010000138.1:4857901-4880010 GCA_037974385.1 Arnoldichthys spilopterus
TCTCTCTCTCTCTCTCTCTCTCTCTCTCTTTCTCTCTCTCTTTCTCTCTCTCTTTCTCTCTCTCTCTCTCTCTCTCTGGGCCACGCTTGCCCTTTTTCACAAAAAGACAATATGAGTGTCAGATTTATGGTCCCCTAAAAGGAGCTGACCTGGTTTTATCAACCGTTGCACACCCCGGGCACGTAACGATGACAGAGTGAGAATGTTTCCTCATGATTAGCAGAAAAGGGTTGTGGTTAATTAGTCAGATCTACGTTTATTGTTCCATTTGCACATTTCGAACAGACTGATCGTTATTAATTAGGGTCACCGTTCCAAATGAGGTGAACAAGAAGGCCCTACAGCCATATGAAGCGCGCTGAAACCCAGCTTCCAATTACCTCAGCAAGGCATAGTGCTGTAAAGCCCTGGCACCATCTAAAAGCTGCATTAGTATTAAAGACCCAGAGTCATAAACCTTCTGATCATGGCTTTAACTGGCTCACTGGGTTTATATGTAGTCCCATTTGATAATGCTCTGCTAATGCATTTTTAAGTGGCCCTTAATGCCCTTCGCCACAATAAAGTGGCTTAAACACCCTTAACAGGAGAGCACTGAACCTAATAGCAGTGCATTGTTTTCAGGGTTTTGTGATTTTATATTTTTTGGAGAGGTTCAAGAATATGAAGAGCTTTTACTTATGCTGCTTTTATGACATCCTTATGGTCATCAGCCTAAGCATAACATTTTCTGGGGAGGAGGGGTTCCAGCATCAACGTATTTAAATACAAAATCTTGAAAAAAAGGATATAAAAAGTTGGGTTTTTTTTAGCAATACCATACCTGTTCTTTAAAGAAGCATATTTGTAAGATTTATGATTGTGAAGAACATTTGTTTCAGAAACCATCTGACTGGTCCAAAATCATTTGAGAACATTGCAAACGTTTACAGTGTACAATGTAGACCAGCATTTCCCAGTTTTGGTCCTGGAGTACAACTGCCCTGCCCATTTTAGTGTTTTTTCTGCTTCAGTGCACCCACTTCAGCTCACTGAGGGGTTGTTATTGAGATTAACTGTTGGATTGGGACTGTTGAGAGCAGTGAAAAACCTAAAATTTGTATGGCAGTGAGCATTCAGGAGCAGATTTGGGAAACACTGATGTAAACATTGTAGTACAATGTGCAATGCATGCAAAATGCAATTAGCTACGCTGAGTTCCCAGAAACATGTATACTCTCTGCTAAACCTCAAGGTTAAGAAAAAGCAAGATAATGTTTTTCCTTCTGAGGCAAAACATTCAAAGTATGAGCTGAACCTGTGGAATGTAATACTTATCTCCTCAGGTCTGAATCATTAACGAATATCGGAAGCAGATGAAAGAAAAGCAACCAGAACCAGTTAAACAGGTTAGAGGGAGATGAATTAGATGCTGCACAAAATATAAAATCTATACATTTATTTAACAAATAAAGACCCTTTGTTATTTAGATCCCTCTCTGTGCTGTGTATCTATTTATCAGCATTGTAGTATTGATAAATCAAGTTAAATAATATTACGCTCAAATACATTTGTTTCTTGGCTTGAAAGTGTCGTTCTAAGGGGAGGTCTATACTATTTTACAGAAATGATTCTCGATTAAGGTTTTTCCTGGAAACCAAAAGTGGTCCTAATGGCTGTACATATGAAACAAAAATGTATTATTTAATCATCAGCATGTTTTGTCTCTTCTAGGGAATAAAATAACCCACAATTACCCACATTTTGTTGATTTCCTTAGTCGTAAACATAGGCATCTGAATTGCATTTGATTACGAAGGCAAATAGAAAATGTAATATAATTTGTCAGCAGTCAGGATGGAGAGCAGGGGATTCACCGCATCACCTCTGGTCAGAGCCATTGGAAGCATTGAAGCAGAGATGGAGAAGGACATCCACAACACCAGTCAGAGTAATTACTGTCTGGGCACACTCTGGGGTCTGATCAAGGGGTCACCTGGAGGAGGGTGTCTGATGCTGATCCCAGGAGCATCACCGATGGAAGTATCCAGACTGAGGCATAAATAGATGTATATTCATACCATAAAGTTAATAAAATAACATGTAGTAAATAAATGCATTTACTAAATAAATGTAAAAATAATTATACAGATATATAATATAATTGCATAAATATAACAATATAATACATATTTTAAAACACACACACACTAAAACATCTGCCCTGTGTTGTCCTTGTCCCTTTATATTCCTTTTCATGTGTTTTTTTTTTCTTTTACCAGTGCTTGTGTTATTGTTTGAGGTTCTCTGTCTCCTCCCTTGTCCTGGAAGTCGCTTTGGATAAAAGCGTCAGCCAAATGATTAAATGTAAATGTAAAATGTCCTCCCTAGTCCCACTTCCTTGTTAGTGCCATCACCTGTGCCATCACTTGTTGTGCCATCACTTGTTTGTTACCCATCCTGCTTTACATATTTCTAGTCTAGTTTAGTGTATAAGAAGACTGTCTTTCAGTGAACCTTTGTCCAGTCTTGTGTTATGTATCCCATGTTGACCTTGTGAGTTCTTTACTAATATATGTTGTTTTTTGGTGTTTTTGTTGGTTTTAATAAAGTTTGCAAATTATGCACATACATCATGCCTCCATTGCTTCGTGCTTCTGACACTTTTTAATATATAGATATAGATATAGATATAAACATATAGATACTGGGTTTGTTCACTGTATTCTAGTATAGTGCAGTAGAGCGTGAGGCATTCATGGCCTGGTGGTTGGAGAAGAGGGCTTGTGACCGACATGTTGACAGTTTAATCCCTGAATCAGAAAACAACGTTTTCCCCCATCCACATCCACAGCTGAAGTGCCTTTGGGCAAGGTGCATAAACTTCAGCTGCCCCTTAGTTGTGCAATTATTTATTTGTATAATATAAGCCTAGTCATTAGGATCTTGCCCTTGTGAACTGAAGGTCACAGGTTCAAGCCCTGACCTGGGTTCCTTTAAGCAAGGTACCGTCCCCCTACACTGCTTTCTGGCTGCTTTACATAGCCGCTCACTGTTCCATGTGTGCACGTGTGATGGGTTAAATGCATTTCATTGTGGTGCAATTGGTTGGTGATTGAGTGTGTTCACATTGAGTACAGACAATATTCAAATTCAAAGATTTAAACAAATAAAATGATACTGTGGATATTAACATTTTTATTATATATTCTAACACACATTTGTGATGTCCTTCAATTTTTTTTTCTGATCGTTTCAGCACACTACAGTTCAGTTAAGCATTCTGCACATATATCTCATTTATTTCTCTTTTTTCTGTTTATACAGCCTGTGAGGTGACACAAGACTAATAGAATCTTTTTTATACATTTATCTTTAATCGAGTTTGCTTTATGGTGACTCCAGACATTTGAATGATAGCGATGACTATTCACTCACCAGCATTTCGCAGCCATGTGTCATTTTCAACATTCTCTCACGTGTTTGTAAGAAGTGCAACACCTGAGTCAGTGATATGTCTCTGATATGCCTTCATGGTGTCTATAAAATTATGGAGGTAATCATTTTTCATACCATGTGGTGGTGCTGCAGTCTTACTCTTAGCTTTCAGGTTTGGCAAATATGATCATAATGGAGCATAGAATCTGTGATTGCGCAACATATAATCAGGCCTCTAGCAGGAAACTCCCTCATACCATGTAGAATTCAATACATTGCACTGTTTCAAATGTTGCTTTGAATGCATATGATTTAAATGGGTCACACCATAAATATTTGTTTTTATGTGCAAACAACGTTTATAAATAATATAAAGTTTAACATATTGGGAGCATGTGTTACATGTGTGTCATGTGTAGTAAAGGCTGTCACTTTCAGCCTTTTCATCATGTGTCACATTTTATATATAATATGTTTTGCATTTTGGTTTCAATGTGTTAACCAACTGCAGTAAAATGTGCAGAAAAAATGTCATATTTAAGTAGGTTCCCTATAGAGAATGTTTACTTATTATCACTTTGAGGCCAACATAACATACCATTTGGGGTGTGTTCAAACTCTTGCACTTGTCTGTAAATTCAATTGACCTTTTGTTTTTTTAATATCACTGTACTAGAACAAAGAAATGCACCAGTTCCTTGAACTCTAGCCACTGATTTTCTTTAAAGTCAATTTTCTTACCGGATTCATTAACATTGCTTAGCAAAAAAACGTTAAAGGAATCCTTTATGGACATTTTTAACACTGTTAAAATTCTTTCATCATATTCGTATAATATTATTTTTCAGTTTATTTTACAGTGTTCTATACTCACTCTAACATTTTGCCAACATTTTACTTTGGTCAAACAAGGCCCTGTTTACTGCTTACAACTATCCCTGTAGTTTCAGGCATATCTGGACTTCAGCAAGCATGTGTATTGATTGAGAATGAACTCTCAGTGAGTGATGAGGCAGGTTGTTTGGTGATTAATATACAGATTCTTTATTACTCAAATGAGTCTGTCACTTTGCATCTGATTTACAGTCTGTTTACAGTCATCTTTAGCAAGCATGCCACGGACATGTTGTCCAACGCTGGAAATCATTCTTATTTGCCTATAACCATTGATAAGTAAATGTATCACACGTTTGCTTTGTGCAGCAGGTATAGCAACATTTTGTGCAGCAGGTAAAACAACACTACTGAGAATTTGTCGAAAATAAGAAACGTAAGCAGCTTCTCCCACATAATTCAAAGGTTTCATGATTGTTGGAGGGCTTCATAATTGTTGCCCTGTTGGATGAGTTCCTAGTCCAGTCTTCATATTTGCTCTATTCTCAGCTTTGAATGCACAATTCAATCACATAACCAGCTTTCTGCTCGCCTTGGTTAAGTGGCTGAGGTGTGAAGAGCCTGAATAAAACTAAACCAGCTGGAGTCCTGAAGGCCTTAGGATACGCTAAGGTAATCTGAGGCTCTTAAAGAGTCTAATTCTAGCAGCTCTTACATTCACTGTGGCACTTGAGGACATCAAGTCCAAAAGCAAAAGGCTGCTCAAGTGCACGGTACACTAAATAAATGAGGATTAAATGTCCAGGACGTCCACGTTCAATACCCTTGTCCTTTCAATAATAGGTTTTGTCACAGATCAAGGCCTTTGAAGGCAACTATGCAGGTAGCCTGGTCCTGCAGTAATGCAATTAGATTGGTTAGTGGAGTTAGTCTAATAACATAAGCTGTACAATGTACAACAGGAGGCAACGTAAGAAATGTTCTAACTGGACAGTCTTCACATTTGGCCTAAAGCAATATTTTAACCTGCCAATTTACTCCAAACACACATGACAGAAGCACACTGGCAGATAAAAAAAAAAAAGTATTGCTTTTGAACAAGACTTAAGATTGTTCAACAAGAACATCCCTTACTTCACTTCCGATCCTACAGTCTTGACTTTTAACTCATGTTAATAGAATAACTGCATTAACCGATCTAAGATTTGTCGTCCATTTGCTTCAAATACAGCAGATATATTCATTAAATTCATTATCGGTCACTTATCCTAGGGTCATCGGGTGCTAGAGCCTACCCCCACATCCATAGGACATGTCCACACCCTGAACAGATCACCAGTCCCAGCAAACATAGGGCAGGCTAAATAGCACAGCATGCCTTTAAATGTAGCCTTAGAGTTTAGCACCAAGAGTTCAAACAGCGCATATGTAGACAACCTTCCTGAATAGTTTGGTTACATAGACCTATATTCAGACCTGTTTTTCTGTGCTGTACACAAGGATGGTCTTGAGGCTCAAGTGCTGTCAGTCAATGACTCCAAACAATGACCCTCGGATTGGCTGTTTCTCACCCCGGTGTCACAGAGACGGGTGCCGTGACCACGGTGAGCACAAAGCCAGGCCATTCATCTCCTCTGATCTGTCCTGAGACAAGCATAGCACTCATCACGTCTCAGGAAAAGAAAATCAATATTTTAAATAAATAAATAGATAGATAGAGAGATAAAAAAAATACTAATGCTAATTCTGATACTAATACTAATAATCAATCATTTCGACAATTATAATACATTACATCATTTTATTCCATCATAATTGAATATATTATTATTAAAAATATCCATAATAAACCAAAACTGTGTTGAAATAATACATTTTATTCATGTGGAGATTATGTACACATTTGAATCAAATGCATTAAGTGAAGAACAAACAAAAGTGCTTCTCCATTATAGGATTCACATCTGTAAAACACACAAGCCAACAAATGAAGTAACTTTTATAAGCAAATAAATACAAATAAGACAGCCAACACAAACCAAACGGATAAAATTAAATGGTCCCAGAAACAAGGGTGGCAAACAATAAAGAAAGAAACCACATAGTGGACAGTATAAGGAATAAAGCTAAATAAAGCTGACAGAAAAATAAAGGTTTCCAGTAAACAATTTTTTATGAAGAAAGGGAAAAGCAGTCATGGCATGTTGTAACAAGAGCTGTGAAGGTTGACAGTAATTAATGATAATTACAATAAAGACAAACATCTGTCATAACACACCTGGAAGAGATTTTATCGCTTGAAAATGATCAGTTATAATATTTCTGATTGTCCAATCAGCTCTTGACACTTGTTTCTCTCATTAACTCTTAGAGGTGTATGTAAAGCAATAATTTAGGATTGGCCACAGTGCCTTTATCATGAGTAAAGGGTATCGCTGAGCAGTATTTTTCAAATGCCTCAGTTCATTTATAATTCATATAATATTTATATGCATTTTGCTATAAATTGACATTACGTAATCAATTTAATGCAATTAAATTAATGAATGTAGTTGATTAAAGAATCAATTTAACACCATAGCTGTAAATAGCAATGATTACATTCGTTTACATTTAAATTTGATTTACATTCTCTGTCGAAAAAGTCCATGTCTGACTTTTTTCTTCTTGGTTAAATGTCAAAAAATGACAAAATCATGTGTATGTAACAAAAAAATAAAATAATAAAACTAATAAAAAAACTATAAAAATTGTAATTCAGTATTACTATTAAAAAAAACAATTAAAAAAAGTTTAAAAAGAAAATTAATTAAACAAAATGTAGTTTTTTTGTGGTGTTTATGCCTTGAGTGACCTAGAAGGTTAAAGCATAGTCAATTCTAGCAATACCTCGCTGTTTAATCATAACGATATGTACTCTTGGGCTCTTAGGCTTATTCGAGATATGGGCTTGCCCGGTCTTATTTGATGTTTCCTCCCTTCAGTAACTCAGTATACGGTTTTAGAGGCACCACAGTGCACAGAGCAGACCTAATGTCATTTATATGTGATGTGTCCCACCATGATCCATTCAGGGCTCAGGACGTCCCGGGGGAGAGACCCCTTTTATTCCCACAGCCCCAGGAGACATTCTCCCAGGGTAAAGATCCAACCAGAAGGTGAGGTCAACTATAAGCAAACATACCACAATAATGGCTCCAAGTGGATTTAATGTTTCACAAAGCATTCACCATTATCCCACAGTATAAAGTTTATAGAGCTCAGACTTTGTTCTGGGAGGTTTTGTAATGTTAATCAGAAAGCAGAGCTGGAGGTCTTGAATGCTTTGGATATTTGCTTCCATACTACATTAGGTTGTTATATAATATAAATAGTGTATTTTTACTGATGGCATTTGTGATTGAAGATTAAACATGAAAGGCTTTCATGTACATGATGCTGATATATTTGTTCTTGTTGATGGATCTGATAAATGCTTGAAGTTGTAGTCAGTATGAATGAAAACAGATCTGGAGTGGTGTAGTACACTACCACTCAAACCTCACCATTCAGTCTCCTTCATCATCATCATCATCATCATCATCATCATCATCATCATCTTCTTCTTCTTCTTCTTCTTCTTCATCAACATCTTCATCTTCTTCTTTATCACTTTCTTCTTCCTCTTCTTATTATTCTTTATCAGCTTCTTCATCCTCTTCTTCTTCATCCTTATCTACTTCTTCCTCTTCTTCTTCATCCTTATCTACTTCTTCTTCTTCTTCCTCATTCTTCTTCATCCTTATCTTCTTCTTCTTCTTCCTCTTCTTCTTTATCAGCTTCTTCATCCTCTTCTTCTTCATCCTTATCTACTTCTTCCTCTTCTTCTTCATCCTTATCTACTTCTTCTTCTTCTTCCTCATTTTTCTTTATCCTTATCTTCTTCTTCTTCTTCCTCTTCTTCTTTATCAACTTCTTTCTCTTCTTTATCAGCTTCTTCTTCCTATTCTTCTTCATCTTTATCAACTTCTTTTTCTTCTTCTTCTTCAGCTTATTTATCTTTTATCTTTTATTTCTTCTTCTTCTTCTTCTTCTTCTTCTTCTTCTTCTTCTTCTTCTTCTTCTTCTTCTTTTCCATCAACTTCTTCTTCCTCTTCTTCTTTTTCTTCATCCTCAACAACTTCTTTTTCTTCAACTTCTTTGTTTCCTTTTTTTTCAATTTCTTATTATTATTCTTAATAATCAATATCTTCTTATATCAGCTTCTTTATCTTTTATTTCTTCTTCTTTTTCTTCTTCTTCTTCTTTTTCTTCTTCTTCTTCTTCTTCTTCTTCTTCTTCTCTGTCATCAACTTCGTTTTTATCACCAACTTCTTTTACTCCTTCTCCTTCAGTTGTAAAACAAGGAGACTGAAAATTGATAACTACTGTATTGTATAATATTAAATTGAATAAAGCATAAATGACCTATAAAATAAATTTGGGTCTATAATATTAAGTTGCTATTCGATGTAAAAATTTTCCCACTTGCAAATTTCCCACTTGTGGGACTAATAAAGTAACCTTATAACCTTAAGATGTGATTATAGACCTTTAAATGCTCTATTATATTAGTACAGTATTTTAATGTTAAGCTTGAGCCATTCTTTACAAATCTGTACAGATGTGTGTGAGTGTCTCAGTTTAGTGCAAGTTTCAGAGAGCAAGAGAGAGAGAGAGCAAGAGGGAGAGGGAGACAGAAAGAGAGAGACAGAAAGACAGAAAGTAAGTTGTGCTTCAGCCCCAGCCCAGTGTGTCTTTCTCATTAGTCTTGCAGGGTGCGTGAACAGCAGCCCTGTCTCGGCCCTGTTGTTGTTTTGCGAGGGCTGTGGCAGTGCTAGGGGAGCTGCTGAAATGACAGGACATGCCAACAAATTGCATCACTTCTGCCTCAGTGGTTCGGAACAAAGCAGCGCCATATGCCCAGAGCCAGCCATGAATGGGGCTCATTTCCATGGGCTGCGCCATCACCCCCAGTCCCCTGCCCCACCCTGTCCCCCCGGGGGGACCACTGCGTCTGATCATGTCACAGTGATGAACTGGTGGACACAGTCCACGAAAGACCATTTATATGTAGACACACAACAAAAATAGGAGAAATCAGTGGTTTCAATATTAAATTATACTGTGATAATATTAAAGTTTAAATTTTTAAAATTACTTTAAAACTTTATTTTTTACAAACACGTATAAAATAAGTTGAATGTACTGGGTCAGTTGTTTCAAATTCTTTGCAGGAAAAAATAAAAAAGGAAACTAAATTAAAAAAAACTCTTAAAAAACTGTATAATGTTTTAAAAAAAACATTAAATTATACTAATGTCCAAAAAAATTATTGTCAAAATGACAACAAATGGCAGTAATAAGAAGTGACCATATCTCTGGAAACAACAAATATTTTGCAAAAAAAAAAGTTTATTGTTACTTGCAACATTTAATATAGTGAATTAACTTAAAACCATTTAAAATGCCCAGTTTATAGTATAAACCTAGAAAATCCAAACTAGAATTGCACATACAATAACGAAACAATGCATATGACAACCCTGTCTAAACTTTCGAACAGTACTGTGTGAGTCTCTTGTGGGAGTGTATTAGAAAGTTTTATATTTTTCATGCCATATCAGAAGACCTTGATCATATCTTCCAGAGCTATAAACCCTCTACATTCTACACCTTTCATACTCCTGCATCTCCTTTCTAAAAAGCCTGGTACTTTCAGTTAACTCTTATTGGCCGCCATGCTGAGCCCTGTCCCAATCTCTAGCAGGGTGCTGCATCCTCATAATCACTCTAATTAGAGCGCTGCCCTGATGATCAATCAAAACACAGTGGCTAATCTGTTAACCTCTTCCTCTGTGCCGCTCCAGCACCTCTCCCATTAGTATCAGTTTATTTTATTAAAAGGGCTATTAAGCTTCAGCAAGGCAAAGAGTCCAAAAGCTTCAGCCCTGGCTGATGTGTTTACTGATTGGCTGTTTGGGGCGCTCAATGACACACCTAATTAGAAAAGGGAGAGGAAGGGAGGGAGCAAGAGACAGAAAGAGAGAGAAAGATTCTGTCAGTGTTAAATTGAGCATAGACAGTGCACAGGGTGTAGGCATGTCCGCACAGATGTTGGATGGCAGGGTTATGTTCATTCATCTCCCAAAATGAACTTAGACAGTCGTGATAACACACAGGCTATGTGCCGAATAGCCCCTGATTAAATAGCTTCTTTCATAAATTTTTTTCCTCCATTTCCTTATATTTTGCCTTTCATCTTGTCATCATGATATAAAAAGTGTGTATGTTGGACTGTATGGTATGTATGGCATCTACAAGATCAATTATGATCATTTAGGGAACAATATAGTGATTCAGAGAATAATTACTCATTACTCATTTCATAACTCAGGTCTCATTTCGATTGTTGATACAATTTTACTCTTTTTAAAGATTTTTAATGTTTTTAAACTGAATATTATTATTTTTGATTCTAGCTGAATGAAAACACAATGCACTTAAATAAACCACTGATATATTTTAATACCTCTTGCATCTACATTTTTTTAATGACATCCATAGCTATTTGCTTTCTATAAGGACACTACACTTTGGAATCTTTGAGGCAGGGATGGTGCAATGGGGCAGTGGTGGTGTAACAGTGAGAGAGCCGCAGTTATATGACCTTTCAAATTCAAAGATGGTTTATATGCAGAGGTCACATTTCTTTGTTCTGTGGTCTGTTCACAATGACAAATAACCATTCACTTTCATTTTTTAGTTTCCTTTATCCCTGCAACTTTCAACTCAGGGCTTTAGCGAGCTTCCATTGCTGCTGGTGGGTGGGCAATCCTTCAGAAGGCGAGTTTCTGAATTGGTTGACCAATGACCCTCACCGGTGTTTATTCCCGGCACCTTAACTGGCTTTCTGCCAGCTGCTACTTGGCACTGGGCATGGAGATGCCTCTTCCCAGTGTCTGCCTTCATTTTCTGTGTGTCCAAATGTCAGCGGTGTGATACCTTCTATTTAGATCATGTTTCCATGGGTTCTCTGGTAAGTCATTCGTTAAAGTGTCTAAAAATGAACAGTTTCTCTGCTAATCAAGATGAAGCATCTCACAAATACTTTGTCATTGCATATTTAGAGCATTGGCCACCACCTACTGGACATAACATTAGTTTATCCAGAGTGGGAAGACTCAGATGGAAGGATCTACAGGTTGAAAACATTCTTCATGAATGAATTTTGTTCAGGAAATTTTACGCCAATCCAAAAATGTAATGTTCCTTGACACTTCTTGGTTTGGACACCTGGATCTAGAAAAACTATTTTCATAATATGGAGTTTTAAAAGTCACACATTTCATTTGTAGCAAAAAAACATCCACTAAAAGGAAATTTAGGGAACTAAAGTGGTTATTTAACACCTTTGTTTTGACTTTGAAACCATTATGCAGTGTTTTGCAGTTTTTAAATGAATCTTAAGTTTAGATTTTAAATATGTTTTTGAGTGTTAGTGTTCATTTTGTCTTGTTAGTCACAATTTGTTCTGAAAAAAAAAATGTGCTCAAGATTCTCATGTCAAGGGTTTGTGCAGGTCTGGTTCCAGGGCCATTTTTTCTGCATTGTTGTTAACAAGTGAGTGTGGCCTAACCTTCCATTTTATTAAATCTTTGGAGATTTGGAAACTAAATTAAATATGACATTCGCCTCTACAAACAAAGGAAAGTCCTGGGGATGGTTTTCTTTCTCCTCCGTCTTTTCTTTCTCTTCTTTGTATTGTGAAAGGGGATCAAATATTTCTGCTTGAGGGGGTCTTTTTAAATCCTGCACTGACTGCTGTCCTGGACACACAGTGATTGCTTAGACACACTGACACCTCCCCAGCCGACCCCAAAAGTCGCTCCCATTTTGCCTAAACCAAGTTGTGGTGTGCAGAGGAACTAATATTATGGGAGTAAGGAGTACAAAAAAAATTCATAAGTATACACTTGTCACATACTGTTTCTGTCAGAACAAAACAAAAAAGTTATAAGGACCATTTGTGTTGGTTCATTAGTCAATTTCTTTGACCATATGCATGCTGAGAAAGATAATTTAGTCATTTTTTAGGACCTGACAATGTCTAAATAATAAAAGGAAAAAAATAACTGAGCAGAGAACAAGTGGTAAATGGTAAATGGTAGAGCTAGAATCACCATGACCACAACATTGATTAAGCCTAGCCTTGGTCTAAATTGCAATGCCAATAGTTAGTTAACATAAACCTTTTTAAACTAGGTTTAGGCTTAATCATTGTGGAAAACCACTGGCATTGTAATACAGTCCAAAACTAGGCTTAACCCACGTCTAAGAAACTAATAGGTTAAAAAAAATCTAGTCTAGAGTCTAAGCTTAATCTTGATCTGGAAATCAGGTACACTTAATATATAAGTTGACAAGAAGTTTCCTAAAGAACCCTTTAATTGATGATTCTTTAAACCATCAATTAACCACACGATCAGGTAAATTAAAAAAATAAAAAAAAAACTAAGAGACTTTTGTACAATCTACAATGTTTTCACAATTACTACAAAATAGTGGGATTCTATAAAAATGGAAGCTGTTTCTGCAAACTAGAAAAAAAGCAATGCAGACAATGTTGGAGATGGTGTCTGCCACTGTAGATTTTGGTAAAGATAAAGAATTCTCAGCCTTGTCTGACACAGAACACAGATTTATGCCCTCAGCAGCAGTGTGTGAAAAAACAAGTAAATGCTGCAGCTAGGCAAATGTTTTCGTTCTGGTTATTTTTATTTCTTTTCTCTCTTTATTTCCTTCTGTCTTTCCAACACACCAGCTGACTAAATCCAAGAAGTCAAACAGACCGTTTATCATTGTGCTGGAGCCTTGCTTTCTGTTTCGGATGAACCACCACAATACTATCTCTCGCAGCATTTTTAGCATAACTTCACTTATGCAAACAGTATTTTGAAAGACTTGCAGCCATCATTTCTCAGGGTGTCTTACTGTGGATGGGCAGCCCAGAAACCTCACTGGCGCCCAAAGTCAACTTTTATCCATTTGTGTTTGTCCATGATCTTCTCCAGCTCAGATTTTAAACATGACTGGAGTCTCCAAGGGAAAAGCTCTCATATGGAAAGGTTCATTTATTCACCCATGGCCCTACCACTGAGGCCCTGTTTTTGACCTCCTCGTTCAGTGTGTGAGTTTAAAGTTTGATTTATGTTTTAAGTATCGTTCCTGTCAGTGCTGCTCTGCTCCTAAGTGTAGTTTTTGTCCTAAGAGTTTTATGACTTTCAGCTCAGATCCACTAAAATTTGTTGTTGCTTATTGTTCCCAAATGTTCAATAGTCCAACATCATTGTTAAATTTAATACCCAGAAAAGAAGCCTTTTTGGGCTCATACTTATATTTGCCACCAATAGGGGCTGGGGCTTATATGACATTTTTTTACTAGTTGATTAGTCATTGCCATAAATTATGCTTTAGAAAGAATATAAGACAGTGGTTGTCCAAGCCCAGCTAGTATGGCTTACAAGCCTTTATTTCATTATAGTGCTTTACAGTTTATAACGGAAATCTGTTCACTGTAGTTTTTACCACTGCTTTATTTCAAGCACAGTCCTCAATCAGTTGAACAGGACATATGAGCTGGGAGAAAAAAAATAATTTAAAGCTTCAAAAACTATGATAAAACCAAAGGAGCAATATTAATGAGTGAAAAGTATAAAAGCATATCTTCTGATGCTGCAGTCAATATTTTCTATCAGGTTTTACTGAACTTGCATTTCCACTGTTAATCCATTCTATTGATGACACCTACACAAGGAGAAGGAAGTTATAGTCTTTCATTTTAAGATGTGAAGTAGCTCATGGACCTGGCAGGTAACACACTAACTCACACACATTAAGCAGACTGAAGATTTTCCACAAGGGGGCAGTATTTGCATTTTAATGAGAGGGGGGAAATAAATGTATGCATATTTTCAGTCAGAATTGGCATTGTTTGGGTTAATTCATAGAAGTCGATGGACACTTAAAAAAAAACAGGGTGCTGATGCATGAACACCATTATAATCTTCTGAAAAAACGAGAAAACATCCAACTAAATGTAAAAATAGATTACTGAAGCCATATTCTAAATGTTTAATAAATAATGTGTTTGTAAGTGCAAGAGAAGAACAGCCCATTGTAGTGGGCTGCTGTTGTATTGATGGTAAAGTAAAATCCATTTCTTTATTTCAAATCTGACATGAAAGACATCTCCTGCAAGCTTCTGGTAGCACAGCTTGATTGGATATTGTGGCATGGTTTATGATGCTACAGACATGGTCTTTCCTTCTCCAGCCATTACTCAGTGCAATGCTAGCAGTTAGTGTTCTTCTGTAAGTGTATTGAGCTGTCCAATGATGACTTGTTAGCAGCAGTTGGGAAAGATATGGTGTGCTTTACATGGCTCACACCAAGTTTTAAGCTTCACCCTTCCATTGCTTGTGGCATTGTGTGACTAGGGAAGTTCTGACTGAGGGATAGAACTGGACATGACAAAAATGGGGAGAAAACTGGTTAATATATATAAATAATGCTAATCTTGATATAAATGATATGATTGCAAGCAAAAAAATGAACTAACAGCTCCTGGCAAGTTACTTGCATTAGCAAAAACATAAATACAATAACATGTATCAAATGTGATGTGCTAGCAGCATAGCATACTAGTAACATGATTTGCTAACATCAGCTCTGTAAAACTAGTAGGGTTTCAGCAGTAAAGTTAGCTATTAGCAAATTATATCATTATTAAAAGACAGACTATGGCCAACTGTTCTCCTAGCAGACTTTTTTTAAAGAGGAAAGATTGGGGAAAGATGCTTTTACTGATTTCCAGCACAAATATTCAAAAAAACATTATTTGTAATGAGTCTGCACACACTGGCATCACCACCTGGCAACTTTCACACTGCTCAAGTTCAGTAAGTGCCACAGTGCACCATTTAGCATCGATGGCAGGTTAAGGTGGTCAGTCTAAAATTGTTAAGATTACACTATACATAAACAGACAAATGCTTATTTCCTTTTAGCTCAGTTAGTATTACTGCCCTTGTCACATTATAACTTACTTAACCTTGTATGTTTTAGCTTGAAAAACACAATTAATATCAAACATGATAAATAAATACATTAAATGATGTTAAATGTTTAATACATCCATACTAGAGGAGTGTAAAATTAGGTTACTGTTTGTCTGCACTCATTCCACCTGTGTACCATGTGACGTGATGTTGAAGCATGCTACTAAAATGCAATGGAATACATATTATGTATTTTTACTAATCCAGAAGCCACTGCCACATTATAAGTGTTTTACACTGCATTATTGCATATATTGTTCTCAGAAGAATTTTCTAACTTGCCCAAATAACATCTGTAATTCCCACACGTCGTCCAGCATTGGCCCTCATGCGGTTCAGTTACGGTATAGGGATTAAAGTGTGGATGTGTGTATTGTTGAGCAGCACCAGTGCATGACACCAGTCTATCAACGTCTTCTGATAGGGGTCTGATCGATCCAGCCATCCAGCCTGACTTCTATTCTATTATCAAAGCACCTGTACTGTACAAAAGCTAGAAGATTATCTCTAGAAGCAAGAGTCTGGAGGACCGGAGAAGAGATCAGACTCTGCACCTCTTCACTTTTACTTGAATACTTAAAGAAAATGTCACTTTTATTCCACTGGCAACAACAACCAAAAGAAAAATAATTACTATTTCAAAAACAAAGACAAGGCTTCTGAAAAAATCGGCTTAGAGGAGCTCTGATGTAAGGGTCGTTGGAGAAGAGGGTTTAGAAAATGGGTGGAAAGAGGGGGCTCGAGCTGTAGAAAACAAGGTCTTTTCGCCATCACATTATTAGTTGATTTAGGTATTAAATACGATTTTTTTTATTTGGCTTTGGGTGATTTCTGACAACATGCAGATTATACTGAACTCTTTAGGGCTTAGAAATCAAACACTGCTGCTTTCAGTTTGCTATATTATTCAGATGTAAATAATGAGGTAACACCTCAGGGGGCATTATAAGTGAGCAGTTATTTGTCATTGTGAACATGCCACAGCACACAGTGCAGCACAAAGTAATGTGACCTCTGCATTTTACCCATCCGTATAAGAGCAGTGGTCAGCTGACGTGCTTGGGGGTGGTACCTTGCTCATGGGTACCACCGTGGTAAGGCATTCTAGAAAGCTTACTTCCCCTGACTTACTGCTCAAAAAGGTAGTAATGAGCAGCAGTTTCCAGCTTCATAAGAGTTAGTAAGAAGTTTCTTAATTCATCATACAATTTGTTACATCAGGAATTATATGTGAATGTTTTTTCTTAATGACAAATATGGTAAAAAGCGTAAAAGAGGTTTTTTCTTTCTGCAGAACAGCACAGTACACACAATTTTAACTTTTCATCAAATTAAAATTCTGAAATATCTCCTACTTACAAGTTTGAATCTACACTTTCAACTGAATTTCTCCAGTTGTTTGGATGTGCAGGCAGGAATGAATCATTTTAAAAAAATAAAAAAAACCATTTTAATATTTTGTATCATTTTTAGTAAATAAACAGATAAAATGTAAAAAAAAAAAAAAGAGACACATTTCAAGGTCTAAAACTCTTAAGGAACCCAGAGGAGATAACAACACTGATACACGTATTATGGGGTTCAAACACTTTGAATTCATATCAGTCCCAAAGCTTGGCAAGAACAAGTGCCAAAGTGATAAGCCCATAAAGACAGTCAGAGCGACATTTCAATTTGCATCTGAACACTTGCAAAGGAGCACACACACTCACTCACTCACTCTCTCTCTCTCTTGCTCTCTCTCTCTCTTCCTGCTCCTTTTCCCCCGACCGTGATTAATACACACATGTTGCACAAAGAGCTCCTTGTTAGCTTAATGGCAGGGTCTAAATGGAGACTTATATTTCCAGGATTATATCTGTATTCAATTGCAAATGATTTTTTGGGGGGACTTGTAATACCCCGCTCTCTTGTCTATGAATAATAGTATCATTTAAATGTAGCAGACACCTGGTGTAAGGGGGTTGGGGAGGGTGGACTGGGGGCCGTGATGCTGACCTGGCACCGCTGCCAACTTCCCTCTTTCCCAGCCTAGTCTTATCCTTAGCAAGCAGCCTCCGATTTCATTCCCTTACCTTCAAGTGCCATGCACTTGAAACTTTATTCTCCCTTCGGTAAGGAGAAAAAAAAAAAGTGAAAAGGGAGAGCGGGCGAAAAGAGAAAAAAGAAGGAGAAAAAAGCAACGGAGGTTTGAGAGGAGGGAGGAAATAAATTCTTATCAATCTTAACGTCGATTTGAAGAAAAGTCATCTGTAGAGGAGGTGTACGATTACAGGTGGACCTTCCAATGAAGTACTGTAAACCGAAAAAAAAAAACAGAAAGGAAAAAAGAAGAAGAAGCGAAACAACAAACCGTGGCCTTCATGCCCTTTTGTTGGTTCGCAACTAAATGATTTATATCCATCGGCCTCACAGCCCTGAGCTGCAACCAAGGGGTGGACGGACGGACGGGGGGGCTGAGTGGCAGGGAGGGGTGTTCTAAACGGGGTGGCTATTTGTATGCGTCCCGTGTCGTTCCCGTGCACAATTGAGCCAGTATTGCGTTTTGCAAATTTATACCAGGATGTTGGTTTAGAGTGTTTCCCCGGAAAAGAGCGAGAGAGAGAGAGAGAGAGTGAGAGAGAGAGAAGGAAAGAGAGAGAGAGAGAGTTTTTCAAGCAAGTGTCTGCTTTCATGAGCACAAGTGATTGAGGCCCACAAACAAAGCTTTGTTTCAAAACTCACAGATGTATGGCCGGAGAAAGGCTTTGTCCTCCAACCCAGAGAGCTTCTACCCCCCCAACCACCCCCCCAACCACTTTTTTTTTCCTCTTTTGTAGATTTTCTGTTCAGGCACAACACAGAGCTGCGTCCAAAAAAATACTTGTGCGCTCGATGGCCGATATTAGCTTAAGCTTTCCCAGGGCTATATTTTCCACCCAAGAGGCTTTCCTTCTCTCCCTCTCTCTCTTTCTCAGCTCAATGAAAGGTGAACGCTCGCCCCAGCTTTGTGTGTCGCTTCCATACGCTCATAACGTTGGTGCTCAGAGGTCTTGGGAAATGAGTAAAAGGTGTGTTTGAGTGTTTTTTTTTTTATCTGTTTGACTGTTTTGGTGATTAACTTCAGTTCAGGAATCTACTGGGAAGCAATAGTTTTGTTCAGTTTTGGAGTAGATGTCAAAATAAATAATGTTGCCGTAGCTGGTCTCATACAGGCCGTGGGCACTTTTGCATATTGCAAGAATGGAAAAAGTATGAGAAATGATAATCCTGTGAAAATGTGAGTGCTTAGTCACAATCCAGAAATGGTATGGATTCAGCAACAGACTGGAGACAGACTGCATTTAAACATATACAAATATAAAAACAGATTTTTTTTAGTAAAAAGATTAAAAAAAGTTAAATATTAAACTTGTTTGGGCAGTTTTGCCAAAACTGGCAGTTCAAGTCCTAACACTAATGTATAAAATGTATGTCCGAGATGCCTTTCAATTTTGTGTTTATGAGACTAAGTACTAAATGAAAACACAGATTATTTGTGAAAATACAGGTTAGTGTTGCATTAACTTACTATTAAAAGTTCAGTCAACCTAACTTTTTTTAAGATCAAACAGGATTTTTTACAGTGTACAAATTCCAAAACTCACTGATATGAAAGTGATGGAATGTTTTGATTAAAAAAATAATACATTGTTGAATTAATACGTTGGCAAGAGTTAAATTCCCTTTGACTTTGAGATTTATAACGAGTAGTAATTTTCTTTATCTTAAAAATGTAATTGAGCAAAAGTATCCAGATTTAGTAATTGAGTACAAATCTTCCCAAATTAATACTTAAGTATAGTAATCAGTGAGTTCTGGTCACAGTATTGGATGGCCATGCTAAAAACAGTATAACCTTTCAATAGTTCACACATTACACTGCTGATGTTTATCATTACATAATGGCTATAGAAGACTAACAGATCACAGTATCGCACTTTTTTTTTCACTTCTACACTGCAAATAGTGTTACAAACTCCTAAAGTCACAGTAAAGTTATTAGATCACTAACTTTAGCTAAGTATTAACTACAGCAAATTTCATGAGGGTAACAAAATTTGGCATAATAGGAATCAGATACATTCAGAATTATTGTAAAGCAAAATAAAACATTTCTTCATGAATCGTTCTTCATCACCAAATATTGACATGCCAAATGACAATTTGTATGTATTTGATTTGTATGTATTTGACTCTAAAAATTCATAATTGTGTGTATGTACAGTGTTCTGCAATGGCTTTGAACATGTCTCAAACAATGAGATTATAATCATATAAATCACACAGATATATTAATTAGCCCACACTATTCTAACTACCTGTTGCCAGCACTGTTGTTGTTCGCTCCAAAGAACTGAATGATCAGTTTCTTGTTGTTGGTTAGCAGCACATAAAACAATATGAATGCCAACATTCAAAAATTCCAAGCATTTTCTGGAGAGAGAGTGAGGGCACAACACTATTAGCCCATTTATACCAGACACGTTTAATAGTAATGCAGTGTCATTACGGAAATATTTTCTCATCCCTACCTAATGCAGATTTGTACAAATGTTGTAGGGAATGTATTGTTAAATGTCCTTTCTTATGTTTTTTTCAACCACTTACAACAGTGTGTACAACACAGGTTTTGGTATTTCTTCTTGCTATGACTACAATCACAACGGCACTGAAAGATTCATCCAATTATGCTCTTCATCCACCTTACTGAGGATGAGTCTCATGTGGAGTGGGTTTATTAGTCATTCTGATTATGACAATTATGTTAACATAAACTCTGCTTCACATTAATTAGGGTTAAATTACCTCAGCCTTATTGCTTTTCTATAGAGGAACTGATAAAGCTTGGAATGCAATTAGTGGTCCACTAAAAACTTGTCATTTAAAGTTAAATAGCCTTGCCGTACTGTCTGCATAGATAAATGAGTTCAGTACAAATGGGCATGGTGCTAATGCATCACCTGATTTAAACATGCAATTAACCAGGCATGTTGTTAAGGCACTACATGCAAGCTCTACACTCTCAATCCACCATGAGGAAAGATTAGAATTAGGCATCACATTGGAGATATTTGGGGTTCTTCCAGCTGTGAAGATCACTGTAATTACAATCTTTGCATGTTCTTTTGAGAATTGTGGAACACTGAGGGGAAGCAGGTGTAACTTCCCTCTTCTGCAGTTAAATAATGTTTTAAGTTAAAATGGGAAATGGAAAATGGGAGATCAAGACTAGGCCTAATGACTTGAATATGCTTGTAATAATCAGTGGTTCTGTAGGGATTTAAGCTGCTGAAGACTAGATTAGGTCCTTCTCAGCAGTCACTTTTTAAACCACAGTAACCCACAGTCTTCCATGGGATCAGACCAGAAGGGTTAGCCTTCACTCTCCACATGCATCAGTGAACCTTAGGTGTCCATGTTCCTGTCACTAATTCACCAGTTGCCCCTCCTTGTATTGCTTTTTTCAACTGCTTCATACTTGCAACATTCCACAGGACCAGCCATTTTGTAGACGTTCTAACTCATTTGTCTAGCCGTCACAATAAGGCCCATGTCAAAGTGGCTTAGAACCTTATGCTCACCCATTTTTCCTGCTTCTAGCACACCAGCTTTAATAACTACCTGTTCACTTGCTTCCTAATATATTACAGGTGCCACTGTACTAAGAGATAACAAGATAAGTAGTGTCATTCACGTTTCCTGTCAGTGGTTTAAATGTTGTATATATATTGTTCTTAGCTAAAACAGTATTTTATACGTAAAAATCATTTATTTGAGGAGAATAAGATTACATAAGGAAAAAAAGGGAAAAGATTTGACAGGTCTGCATCCCTGCATGGTTAGTTTGCTGGATATTAGCTTGCTGGATATTTTTGCAAAAGCTTGCTCTTGCAGCTAAATGTTAGCTCTAAGTTTATCTGTAGAACACATTTCCATAGGTTCCATCAGGAACCTTATTTCACAAAGCTGGGTTTATGACTTTGTCGGCTAACTTTTTACCAGGTTACACTACCATGAGAACTCATGTTGTGTGCATAACCTGAGTGGGACCTTCTTTTTGGTTTGCTTGTTTTTAAATTATTTTTTAAAACTTTTTGTGACATCTGCAGTTTTAATTATGTGAACAATAATGTGTTTTAGGAAAAGATAAGTAGATCTCAGAAATTTAAGACACATATTACTCCCACCAGCAGTGTTGCTAATTATTGCTAAAAATGGCATATTGTCAATGTATTTTAGTATCTTCTTCCTTCTTTGAAAAGTTAGCCACTTAAAATATTCAAGAGTCCTGTTGAAAAAAGTTTTTGAGACATGGAGCAGATTTTACCAATTGAGCCCAACATGTCTAGGCAAAAACAACAGTATTAAATAAATAAATAAATAAATAAATAAGCTAGCTTGCCTGTGATATTTTTATCCGAGATATTAGAGTAGGCAACTGTTTGCAGGAAACAAGCAGGCCTTCTTCAATAAAAGGCCACTTGATACTTCAGTCTCAGAATGCTTTCCATTATCTAGCTCATTGATGTGCAAGAGTACTGAAAAAAAGTGCACCTTTCAGGGTACAAACACTGTCACTGGGATGATACCCTTAAGGATAAGTCTCAGAACATTTAGTTAAGGAATGTTATTGTTCAATATTCTGTTACAGTTGGACAGTTTTCAAGTTTGTCACATTCACAGTTATGCATGTACAA
>JBBPDA010000138.1:4882927-4899849 GCA_037974385.1 Arnoldichthys spilopterus
CCCCCCCCCCCCCCCCCCCCCCCCCCCCACTTACACGAAATGTGTAATGGAGATGGGCTGCCTTTAGCATTACCTGACTGTAAAATCTAAAGGATAAAGAGTGAAAATGGGGGGGAAAGCAGTTCTATGGCATGCATGGTTCTCTCAAGACTTATTTCATTTTATACCAGAGGGTTACATTTTCGGCCTGCTTTTATAATCGAGTTTGACCATCGAGAGGCTATCTCTTTGCTTTGCTCTCGCCTCTTTATTGTCAATCACGGCCTTTATTGCGGGAAGCAGCCCTGACACAGTGGACATCATGTGAAACCATGGTTGACAGGAGGCAATAAGCTGGAGAATAGCAGCCATCTCAGGCTAGTTCTCCATTCAGCCTCCTCTCCCTCTCCTCCTTCTGTGCCCCTATCCCGCATTAAAGATAAAGAGGAGAAATCAATAGAGGCTCAGCAAGTTAGATAAAAGCAGGCCACGGGAAGAGCAGCCGTGTTGGATGTGGTAAATTAAAGCGATCAGAAATACCCTCGGCCCTCTCGGCACATAAAATAGCCTCGTGTCACACCTGTCTCTGTTTGCTGCCGACTTGTTTGCTGCTCGTTTAGTATTAGCCCTTGTCCTGTGCTCTTACAGCAAGTGCTTGTTTTGGACTTCAGAATCAGGATGTGCTTGACATGCCGGATAATCTGCGGCACATTATGTCATGTATGGACTAAACGAAATAAGCTTTGTTCTTTCATTCGTAGAAAACGGTGATGTGTGGTAACTTTAAGGCCTGTGTTTGTGCCTGATGCAGGTCAACTCTGATTTTGCTGTTCAAAAAAAGAAAATGTAAACCCAAGTGAACATCAGGTGCTCTGTGATTTTATATATAAAAGTCCATTTTCATGATGTAGTATGTGTTTAAATATCAAGAACATAATCTACATTTTATTCCAACCCAGGGCTTGTAGGTCAGGCCACTCAATAGTTTCTCACAAGATTAACTTGCACTGCAGGGTCAGAGTAGTGCTACTAAATAATACTGAATAATTCATAGTAGATACTAAATTATTTTTAGTTGTTGCTGAATAATTCACAATGCTCACTGAACAACTCGTAGTAGTATCTGATTAATTAGTTACTGGATATTTCATAGCAATTACTAAACAAATCATAGTGATTACTTAATATTTAATAGTAGTTACTGAATAATTTGTAGTTCATACAAAATAATTCATAATAGAAATTGAAATTTTCATAGTTGTTGTTGAATAACTCATTGTAGTTGCTGGATAATTCATAATAGATACTAAATAATTCATGGTAAAATATTTCATTGCAATAATGAATTATTTATAGAAGTTACTGAATAATTATTGGTAGATACTAAACAATTCACAGTATACTCTAAATATTTCATTTTAAATGTGGAATAATTGATAGTTATTGGATTATGTATAGTAGTTTCTGAATAATTCATAGTAACAACTGAAGAATCCATGGTAAATACTCAACAGTTCACTTATACTATTTCATAGTAGTTACTGAATATTTCATTGTACATATTGAATAATTGATTGTAGTTACTGCATTATTTACAGTAGTTAATGAATAATTTATAGTAGACACAAAATATTTTGATTGTCCATTGTAGATGCTATTGTAGACCTCACACTGAAGCCTCGTACATCTATTATGCAAGTAAACTTTGCTGAATATGACAGATTCCCTAAAATCTTATCCTAGACCTACATATACCCCTACCTTTACTTCCACCCAAAACTAAAAGTGCTCCTAAATCTTACTCTGAACTTAACAATGTTCACAGTTAGTTAACAATAGTTAATATATGAGACTATCAGAATAAAGTGGTAATCATTGTAACTGCAACATTCTTAGTAACGGACATTGTAACAGCTGTTACTAAATAATAGATTTTGAGATTAATATTCAATGAGATCTTGATCCTGTAATAATACTATGACTGTAAGTTCACACCGAAAGGGAAAAAGTGGCTATTCCTTCCATCAGTCCAGAATTCATCCATTCAATGCCATTCAGAAGTGAGACCCTTGACCTTTTCTCAATAGGCCTGCATCGTTCAGATACAATTATTTCTCAGAAGATTTCTTGATAAAACTCTGAACGCTTGGAGTGGTCCTCTACCCTTAAGTGCATTAGTCATTTTCCAAAAGCACCTCTGCAGATAACAGAAGACCTGACTGGGAGGCTGCCTCTTGGGAAATGTTGGTAGATCTTCTTGAGGTTGTTTGGGATTTAATAATGAAAACGATGTTGTAAATAAGGCACTTGTGATTTTTGAGGGCAAAGCTAGTTAGGGCAAATCAATAGTGCATCATTGGAAATGTGGGGTGATATAAGCTGGGCCTTTGCTCACCCCTGGCTATCCATCATGTGGCCATACGGATAGGTCAAACGGAATTCTATTGCACCAAAGACTCCTCTTATCTCCCAACGCCAGGAGAGTAACAGAGACACCGATCAATAGGCTTCCATATTGCAAGTGGTTTGTAACGGTTTGATACTGATTTACGGGCTTTTGAATACCAAGACACAACAATCGTATAAGTGAAAAATGAAGAAATGGCTTGTGATCCTATAAGACCAGTTCACTGGGCCCTCCCAAGTAAAACCTTTAGTTTTTACATGTTAATCTTCAGCCTCACCATCAATCTTTCTCCTTACAGTACTTCTGTTTAATTCACCGAAAAAGGGACACTTCAATAAACTCTTATTTATTCTTATAGTTATTCTTTAAAATGGGCAACAGAACGTCATTAAAGTAATTTGAGGGGGCAGGAATTGAGAGAAAGCCCACTCAGGCCTGATGAATGTGTGTGAAGTTTTGGATGACCTAACACACTGTCCCACAATCCCCAATACTAAATCATCTTTAATGAGTCCTTAACTTCTGTCTGTATATGAATATTAAACACACACACACACACACACACACACACACTCACACACATACACACACACACTTTCATACATTTTATATGTGAAGATGAATGACCGTAAGTCGCACTTCACTAACACACGGTAAAGTGAGGTATCACAGGTCACAGTGTGTTAGGTAGTGGGAGGTGGTGTGATAGCTTGACTTTATGTGGCTCTAATGTGGGATTAGTGAGCTTTGGGCTCGTGTGACCCTGTCTCTTGTTCACCAGTTCCTTGGGTCACTTCTGGTGGGTACCACATGACCTGTCATTTTGAAGATGCTCTGATGCAGTTATCTGTTCATCACACTATGACCTTTGTTAAAGTGGCTCAGATCTTAACACTTCCCCATTTTTCCTGCTTCCAACACATCAACTACAAGAACTGTCAGTCCTAATATATGCCACCCCTTAACAGGTGCCACTGTAATGAATGAATGAATTAATTAATTAATTAAGGTTATCCAATTCAGGTGTCAGTGGTGTTGATGTTGTATCTGAACTTTTTGGAATAGAGCCATATTCACATTTGCACTCCCAGTCAAAAGACATGTTTTCTTGGTTTTCTTTAAATAACTTTACATTCTCTACAGAAAATTACGCTCAAAATGATTTTCCTGCTAATTTTATTATTATTATTACTGTTTTATTTATTTATTTTTTTTGTTAAGTTTAACATAAAGGTAGAACATCCAATAACTTCTGCACAATGCACATATTATATGTTCAGTTCAGACAACAGCAGCTATGCACACCCAGAGGTTTTTGTAGTTATTATTATTTTTACTGCAAAATCAACAAAACACGTAATGCAGGGTGTTCAAACTTTTGCATATAACAATATCTAACAATCAGTTTCACAGATCATATGAGCCTGCAGGTCGTTTGTATTATAGGACAGTGGTTATAGTGGTGTGGGACATATACAGCCTAAATGACAATGTCATTAGTTCATTCATTTTAGACAAAAAAACTGTGGGTGAATAAAAAAAAACATATATGAAACTTATGAAACTTCCCCTGTTCATTATTTACATTAAGAAAATTATGCTGTATTGTATAACTTTTCTGAAATGCTTAAATATGCAAATTATGCATTATCTAATTAAACATGCACTAATTTGCATACATTTCAAGAACGCTGGATAAAGGAGGTTCACATTTCTTCTTTCATTCTGTTGACATAGTAGAGTCAAAGTGTTTTTTGTTGTTGTTGTTTTTTAGCAGACGAGATGTTTTTTTTTTTATAAAAAATACTGTCAATGGCTATAATAAATAAATAAATCATTTTTGACTGTTTTTTTTTAACAATAAATGCTCTATAAATCAGGCTCTGGGTGATATATGAACAATTTGTGCAAGTCTTTAGAATTTAGAGGAGAATTGAGATTGTGGTAGGTTCGGAGTGTGTAAGAGCTGCTTAAGTTGAGATTTCTGGCAAAAAAAATTTCAAAAAATAATTTTAAGAAAATCAGACACAAATAAACAACATGTACTAAAATTAGCACCCAAATCTGTATTTTGGGGGTGTTTGCTTTTCCTCTAGTGTGAAAGAGTGGGTGTTATGGAAGCAACTTAGCCCCAAACCTCGACATTTGGTCTAAAACAGTGTTTTGTCTGCAGTGTCTCGCCTTAATCAACCCGTGTAGTGCGCCTGTGTTGACAAACACCCATTTCTTGAAGTGTGCCCCACACGATGGGCTCCTCTCCGGACGTCCCGTGCCCGCTGTCCTGCGGCCCGTTGGGCTCATTACCGCACTCCCCTACCTCATTTCCATACTCTGGCCGGCAGCCAATGGCCATGTGCGCCCGCGCGCAGTCGGCCCTCGTCCATGCCCCCCCTCCCGTCATGCGCAGACGGCAAACGCGGAGCCGCCGAGCAGCCGCGCGCAGGCACGCAGACACGCACGCATGCAGGGCTCTCTCGCGCTCGTCCCACCGCGGAGCGCGCAGCGCGGAGAGATGTCCCGGCGCAAGCAGGCCAAGCCTCAGCAGCACGTCGCGGCGGCCGAGGAGGGCGAGGCGCCGGAGCACGGTAACGCGGGATAGCGGAGGATGGGGTGGCGGGGGAGGAGGTGGAGGAGGCGGGTAGGGAACAGAACGGGGCTTCGCTTGCGCCTTTATTCTCCCCCAGCCACGGACCGTGCGAGGCGTGGAGTTTGGGTTAAAGAAAAGAAGAGAAAAGTTTTTTTCAGACGAGAAACACAACTTTTGATCGGAGGCTGTTGACGCAGGAGGGAAGGGAGAGAACGGGCAGAGCGCAGGGGGAGCAAGCGGGGTCGCTCGCCGATGAGGTGATGCTGGGCTCTGGGGAACAGCGAGTGGACTCACTTTAGGAGAAATGAGCGGTGGATTGAATTTAACTGTTAATAAACAAAATATCGAGATTTTTTTCCCCCCGGTAACATTTATCCCGCATGCTAGCGACAGTTGTTTATCACTTGAGTCGACCTCGTGCGTGTGTGTGTGTGTGTGTGTGTGTGTGTGTGTGTGTGTGTGTGTGAGTGTGTGTGTGACCGCTAGCTTGCTTGTTCTGTTTGAAAGCTAAGCCTTTCTGAGTACGATTAAAACATGCTATTTTTATTTCAGCAATATTATTATTAATAATAATATTTATCTTATTGTTATCATTAATAATAGTATAAAAATAAATTAATTCTAAAAATTAAAGAGCTATAGAAACTTTCTGAAGTGTGGTGAGAGCCTCAGTGCTCTTATGATTATAAATCCGAGGAATAAAATCCTTCTTTGTTCAAAGTCCTATTTCAACTTTATGGAAAAGACACAATTGGCCCAGAAATACAATCATTAGGACTTTTATTATATTAAATGCAGAATTTTTTTTTTATAATTTAGAAATTGTGTTATTTGTTAAGTTTGGTTTAAGATCAGTCTTTCTTTCTTTTTTTTCTTTCTTTCTTATTCTTTCTTTCTTTCTTTTTTGAGGTGTTTTAAGTGTGTAGAAACTTCGAACTCTTGTTTTGCTTTTTGTTAGTGAGATAAGAGATGATTTGGGAAGTGAACAGGAAATGCTGTGTATCATTGCTGGTGTATTTAATATGTTTGATAGGGTCTCAGTTGAAATAGGAGAGCAATGGCTTAGTGTCCGGCTAGAGCTTCGTCCAGGCTGCTCTGTGACCATTTGGTTTAGAACTATTAGTTCAGGGTTTTGTTTTTGTTTTTTGTTGTTGTTGTTTTATCTTGATGGATGTTCTTATTTTCTTATTAAACAAAAGTGTTTAATATAGTTCACCAAAATGATGCATTTTAGAAATTGGGTGAAATATCTTTATTCATGCTTTAAAAAATAGACTTTTCACACTTTTCTGTTTATTTATTAAGGTTAGCAGATTGTAGGTTTGCACTTGGCTTTATGACCAGAATTAATTATTTGACATTTTCTTCTGTTTCTTTATCTACACTTTGTTAATAGTGTTGTTTCTTTTTAGCCAGAACTTCGCTAGACGTACCCAATAAGTAACCTCGTCTGTTTACAGTCCTACCCTACGTGTTTGGACACACCTAATGTAACATTGTTCACACTCATATTTCCTTAGTGTCTGAAAGACGTCCAGTAGAGTTGTAAACGTGCAATAGAAGCGTCCTCCCTGGATTTTTGCCTAATCTGAGAAGTTGAAGAAAGAAAAAAGCTCCTGGTTAATGCCACTCACCAGGGCGGGATGGTGGGCATAAACTTGGCAGGCTGTGGTCCGGGGTAGCCAGTGTAATTTGGAAGGCTCTAGTTGTTGGTCCGCTTCATTCGCTAATGGAGGCTTCATTTGAGATGCTTGTGCATTCTTTCTGCTCTCTTCAGTCTGGTCTCACCTTTCTGTGTTAGAGTTATGCCGGACCACCCACACGCTTAATGAAATGAGATGAGCCAGTGAGCCACACTGTCACTGCCCTGTGCAAGTGAAGGGAAGAAGGCAAACAATACAGGCTGAGAAGAAGAGGAGAACGTCTATTTTTGATGGAAAATCGAAGCACATAATTAGACTCTTTTTAAAAAATTGGTGTGATCATCGGTTAACAAAAAACTCAATGCATGACCACATTTTCAGGGTGTGTGTTTTATTTTAGGGGATGTTTTTGTGGCTTTTTTTTTCTCAGTTGGCTACACAATTGTTTAATTAAACCCTTTTCATAGAGATTATTTTTGATTAAACGTATGAAAAAATTGCATTACATTTAATCTTCTTGATAAGGCCTTATGGAAGGACCCTTTCTTTGGCCTTTTCTTTGGTTTTGATATTAAGCTTTTTTTAATAAAACGATTTATTTAGTTTCCAATTTAACTAATTAAAAAAAAAACCTAGAATATAGAATTTTAAATAAATGTTTCTTTGGTTTTACTGCCTGCTTTTACTTATGTATTTGCTATGTAATAACATGTTCCTGAGGTTTTGGTGAGGACAGGCAAACTTAACTTGTTGTTCTCTGTGGGACTTTATGAATTGTCTAAGGTATTTTGAGATGTTCCATGTTTTGCATTTTGCTCGGCTTCGAGCTAAGCAACATGGCCAAGGTTGTGGAACAGAAGTACGACGAAGTGCACAGAGTTCAGCTATGTTAAGAAACAGATAATTAGTTCTTCAAATTCTCCAGGAAATAAGGGCGTTTGATGGTGACGGAGAATTGTGATTAGTCAATCAAAGACTCAATTTACTCTGGACTGACAACTGCAACGTTGAAATGTATGAAAACATTGGAAATCAATAGTTCCTATGGAATTTCATTAGGCTTCAGGATCTTCAATAAACAGGTCACATAATTTGATGGATTGTGAACAGAAAATTATCAGCTGGGTCATGGGTGCATGACAACAGAGTGAAAGGCTCTTTAATTAGTAAAGTGGCACAATTGGTTAGGTTTATCTTGACTGCACTCAACAGGGAAAACTGTGAGGAATCTATCACCTCAGGAATTTCCATTCATGCTCCTATTTCTCTGTGATTCTTCTCAACAGCGCTGTTGAAAAGAGGCGGCGATGAGGACAGTGGCAGCGAAAGCCGCAGTGGGAGCGAGGAGACTCACATCTGTGAGAAGTGCTGTGCTGAATTCTTTAACTGGTCAGAGCTGCTGGAGCACCAGAAAAAGTGTACAGAGGAGCCCCCTGTGCTGATCGTGAATGAGGACGAAGGATTTCCTGCTCCTCAGGGATCTCCCATGGAATCCTATTTAAGTGAACCTACTGAAATGGAGAATGTGGATCAGGAATTAGAGTCAGCTGAGAGGGGAAACCTTGGTACTCCTGATGGGAAATGTGTAGCAGGAACAGATGAGCCAATGGATACAAATGAGCCTGTGGATAAAATGTCAAACCCCAGCCCTCTTCCTCCAGATTCCAGTGAGAGTGTCACCCCTCCACCATCTTCATCATCCTTAAGCACTAATTATGACTTTCCCAGCACAAATGTAACATTGGAGATACTCCATAGCACTAGGGTGGCAGTAGCCCAGTTTTCCCAGAACATACAAGGTGATGGATCTGGAGGTAAGGTGACCTCAGTGGCGATACCCATGATTCTGGAGCAACTGATGGCTTTACAGCGACAGCAGGTCCACCAGTTGCAACTCATTGAGCAGATTCGCAGTCAGGTTGCTGTAATGAATAGGCAACCTACACAAGCTGCGCTAAATCCAGCCTCCAAAGTTCTGCCTTCAGTCTCTTCTACTTTCCATTTCCAGGGCATGGCTCCTCCTCCTGTACTTCCATTATCTGGTGTCATGCCTTCCACTGTGAACGGTCAGGCTTCTGTGTCTCAGACTGTGTCCATACTTGAGGGTCCTCCATTTATGTCTTCACGGCCACATGAGGAACAGTCTGATCCTAAAGGAAATGATGGCATCTCAGTCTCCTTAGCAAACCCAAATCCTTCGTTGCCTACTTATACTGAGGCATCTCCACTGTTGCCCTCCTGTAATGGTGCATTCTCCAGTGCTAGCCAGCCTCTGGACTCTTCTGGCCCACCCTTAGTATGCCAGAGCAGTGTCCTAAATCCCTCTTCCAACCTTCCATTGCTACCTCAAAGCCCTCCTACTGGAGTAATTTTTCCCAACCCACTTGCCAGCATTGCAGCTACTACCAATGCACTAGACCCACTTGCTGCTATGATGAAGCAGCGCAAGGGTAAAATACCCAGTGTCTCTATCTTTGACACCAAGCCCAGTTCTGAGGACCCATTCTTCAAGCATAAATGCAGGTTCTGTGCCAAGGTGTTTGGCAGTGACAGTGCTTTGCAGATCCACCTGCGCTCTCACACAGGTGAGAGGCCCTTCAAATGCAATATATGTGGCAACCGCTTCTCCACCAAGGGAAACCTGAAAGTTCACTTTCAAAGGCACAAAGACAAATACCCTCATGTTCAGATGAACCCATACCCAGTGCCAGAATATCTCGATAATATTCCAACCAGCTCTGGGATTCCCTACGGAATGTCATTTCCTCCTGAGAAACCTGGGTCAGCATGGTTAGACAGCAAACCTGTTCTACCAACATTGCCCGCTACAGTGGGCCTGCACTTGCCCCCTACAGTGACAAATGTCGAAAACTTTGGGGATTCTTTTAGTAAAGTACTCTCAGGAAGATCTCCACAAAGGCCCTCATCAGTGAGAAAAGAAGGCTCACCCGTGTCTCCAGATGGTATTGGTACCAAACCTCCTACGCAAACTGACACAGCATTAGGTATACTCAAGGTAACTGTTCCCTCCCAGTCCCATTTGGAAGGAAAAACCACCCCGCCAGTTTCACAAGCAGAAGAATTTCACCTTCCCCAAAACTATGCGATCAGACAAGGAGAAAGTTCTAACCACCCCTTCAACATTGCAAATCACAACACTCCTCCAAAACTGATGTCAACAGAAGTATCCACAAGAGGAAGTACACCGGATTCCATTGACCTGATCACTTCAGTGTTGAAATCCCCTACTCCTCCTCCAATCTCAGAGCAAATTAAACCCAGGTACCCATTTGGAGGAGAAATTTTAGACTCCATGCAGACCTCAGAGACTTCAAAGCTTCAGCAGCTTGTAGAGAACATTGACAAAAACATGATGGACCCAAATCAGTGTGTGATCTGCCATCGTGTGCTCAGCTGTCAGAGTGCCCTGAAGATGCATTATCGCATCCACACTGGGGAGAGACCCTTTAAATGCAAGGTTTGTGGTCGTGCCTTCACCACAAAGGGGAACCTGAAAACCCATTTTGGCGTCCACCGCGCAAAGCCTCCGCTTCAGGTTCAGCACTCCTGTCCCATTTGTCAGAAGAAATTCACCAATGCTGTTGTCTTACAGCAGCACATTCGCATGCACATGGGTGGCCAGATACCCAATAACCTCCCAACGTTGTCAACAGACACCATCCAGGAAAAAGAAACCGACTTGACCTTTGACGAGAAGAGTTTTGACAACATAAATGATGAGGACGATGGCCTTGATGAAATTTCATGCGAAGAGGAGGGGGATGTTACAGAAAATAGTGAAAACCTTAACTTGTTTTCAGACAGTTCCTCACCACTTTCACCGCTACCTCCTGCTCTAACTGATTTTAAAACATCAGTTGGTGAGTCAATAATCAGTTTCAGTCATTTAACTGGACACAAGTCAGTAACGAGTGGCCTTTCCGACAGTGAGCATCCAGCTGATGGCTCCTCTTCCATAGGAGATTTTGAGAACCAGAGTCCTCTCTTGACAGAGTCGGCCAGCTTCATTTACAGACCTCTCTCCCCAACAAAATGTCAGTCTGCAGGCCATCAAGATGCCCAAACTTTGTTTAACATCACCTCACAGAACAAAGACAAGGCTGCTACAATTAAATGTGAATTGTCGGATTCCCCAGGCTCAAATGGCATGAATGGAGCAGCCTTTGATCAGATCAAGCCTGCAGTCAAGAAAGAGAACATGTACAATGTGGCGTGTTTCAGCAAGGAGCATGGTAAGATGGTATTATTGCTTTGGCTGTTTGGTACAATGATTAATATTAGTTTAGGGGACAGCAGAATTAAAAAAAATTAAAATAATAAAAAATTTATCAAATTGTTGAATCAGTAAAATTCTTCACTTTGTTTTTGATCATGAAAAACGATCCATCTCTGTTTCCCCAGGAACAAACCAGATATCTCCTGAGCTGGATATTAACACCATACAGGCCTCTGTAAAAATGGAGATGGAAGGCTTGAGTAGGCCATACTCAGTGAAAGAAGGGCATTTTCCTCTATTTGGATCTATTCAGTCTTCACCTTCTCCCTCTGAAGCGATGATCCCAGGCATCACTTCACTGCTTGGAACCGCAGCACCTCGACGGACGCCTAAACAACACAACTGTAACGCATGTGGGAAAAATTTCTCTTCAGCAAGTGCCCTACAGATCCATGAGCGTACACACACTGGTGAAAAACCTTTTGCTTGCTCCATTTGTGGTCGAGCTTTTACAACCAAGGGCAACCTCAAGGTATGTTAATATGCAGTGCCCAAAATCATTGTGAGGCGAAGGGTCCTTCAAGGAAGGAAAAACATGGAAATGCAGAGTAACACTATTAGTATAATACATATTGTCACAGTCCTAACAAATCCATGCTTCTCTTAAATAGTAACTTTACAGGAGATGGCAAAACCGGTATCACAGTATACACTGGCATCACTCTTGTACCAGAACATATCCCCTCAGTCAGACTGAGTGGCAAAACGTGCTCTAACATTGATGCCTTTAGTAAGGGAAGCTGCAAATATGGGAGTAAAACAAATTGTTATCTGCTTTATTTAAAGGCGGTTGAAAGACTTGATCCATGGACATTGACGTGGTCAGGAATCTGGTTTCCTGGCATTTATATGTACCTGATTTTGACACAGGAAATATGCAAAGCAAAGCCTGAAGGCATATAGTAAATGTCAGAAAACCCAGGTCTTGGACACATCAATGTCCATGGACCACTGGTTGTTTGGTAAATCACTGTAAAGTCCAACTGCTTTCATTTACACAGTTAATTTTTAACTTCTGGTTTCACACATTTACATATTAAAGGCAGCTGTTTCTGTGAACTGGACTGATCCATTTGCTTCTCTTTTCCTTAGGTTTTGTCATTCTATAAAAAGATTGCTCTGATTTCTTTTTGAATCTATTTGCATGGTCAATGACACAACAGATCTTTTCCATTTTAGATACAGTTTTTAAGGCATTCGAGTTACACGCTATCGGCAAAAGCATGCATTGGTTTAGATGTTATACGCTTGACGTATGTTTTATTAGTGTCAAAAATATGTGTTAATTATGATGTCCTTCCTTTTTTTTCTAAAGGTGCACATGGGCACTCACATGTGGAATAATACCCCTGCCCGAAGAGGCAGGCGTTTGTCTGTGGAAAACCCACTGGCGCTATTGGGCGGCGAAGCTCTAAAATTCAACGAAGTATTTCAGAAGGACTTAGCAGCAAGAGCCATGAATGTGGATCAGAACTTCTGGAGTCGATATGCTGCAGCCATTAGCAGCGGCTTAGCGATGAAGAACAATGAAATTTCTGTCATTCAGAACGGCGGGGTACCTCAGCTTCCTGCCATGACTGTGGCCATGGACAAGTCTAGCACGGGCAGCAGCTCACCAATCAAAGCCCTGGGGAAAACAAACGTAGACCTTGGGACTGGAAGGCACTTTTCCATGTTGATTGATGACAATAAAGAGATTAGGATCAATTAACTGCAAAAAAGACGATGGAAATATTCTCGTATGCAAAGATATACCCGGACAATAAAGCTGACTCTACAGTATGTACTTACTTTGAATGGATGTTTTTCCACTGTTTAGAATTTTAGGGTGTTCATCCTCCTTCTTCCTTTTTCTATAGTCTGGGTATGTTATTCCTGAGAAATGAAATGGGCATTTGATTTAATTTCCAGACAAAACACAGTGGTAGGAAGGCATGGAAAGTGGACGACTAAGTTGCCAGCAGTAAAACAGGCTGCAACTAAAAGGAAGTAGTACCTTTGTTTAAACTTTGTATCCAATGCAGTTTTAGGGAAGGTGGTAGATTTTATATGTGAAGGAAAATATAAATCAAAGTATTCTTAAAGTATGTTTTTGATCTAGTAAAGTGCTGTGCTCATGATGTCCCAGTCTTAAAGCTATCCTATGTAATATGATGACAATAAAGCAGAGGTCCTGCTCTAAGGTTAAGGGAAAGGTTGGTGCTAAGCAAAGCAGCGCCCCCACACATACACAGACAGACCACTCAATGCAAGAATATCAAGCCAATGAAGAAATTTTTTTTTAACATATTCTCTATTTGCAACATGCAACTGTTTCCTCCCACTGCTTAAAGGCTTGCAATAGGTTGCTTGGTTACTCTAAATTGCCCATAGCTGTGAATATGTGTGTGAATGGTTGTCTGTCTCTGCGTTGCCCTGTGATGGGTTGGTCTCCTGTCCTGGGTGAACCCCGCCTTGGGTCTGTAGTAAGTTGAGACTGGCTCCAGTTTCCCCATGGCCCGAAATGGAAGAAGTGGTTTGGGAAAGGAATGAATGAATAAGCAACCACATGAAAACACTCAGGGGTATCCATATGAGATGGGGTCCTCTGTGATGATCATAGACATCAACACTGCTCCAACAAATAATATTTAATAAGTATGAATGATATAACAACATGCTACAGCTACCAGTCTTTTAATGTCTATTTAAAGGTGAATTCCATTTTTGTTAACCAAGTCATTAAGAGTGGTTTGGTTGTGAAATGGTACATTGTAGAGTAATATACACAGTCCAGTTTCTTTACAGTGATAGAAACCAGAGGTTTCTATAGTTGAGGCAACTCAACTATAGCCATTTTATTTACTATCCAAAATGACCAGTGAACCCACGCGTGTCGTCTGAGTTTGATATGTAATGTTGATGATAAGAAAATAGTGGTAAATCTAAATAAAATAAGTTCTTTTGGCATTGTTTCAACTTATAACACTCTGCATGTAGCTCTTTGCCCTGAATTTGGTTTTAAAATACAGTCAGACTCAATTTCTTATTGAAAAACTGCCATAAAACAATGTATTTATAATTATTTCATCATAAAGTGTATTAAAGCTTTAGGAACCATTCAACTTTTAAAACATCTGGCACCACTGTGAAAAATTCTGACTCAGTAAGCGGCTCTAAAATACATCATTAAATGACTTCTTAACAATGTAATTACGCAGACATTGTGGAAAATTGGTGGAATTCCACTTTAAGTAGTAGCATATACTAAGCAATGCATGCAACCAAGTATTACCAGTGTTGGTAATTTGCTAGAACAGCAGCTTTGTCTCCCATTTCCTGAGGACATCTAAAAGGAAAACACACATTTGGACTAGGATGGAATGTCAGTAATAGTCCCTGATGTCAGTAATAGTCACAACAAAGACACAACACACCACAGCCACTCAACACACTGGCACTACAAAGAGCCATAATCATGAACTCAAACTAAGGGATATACTTGAATAAATGCTTCTGTTTTTGCATGTTTTCAGGGCAACAGTCTGGTCCCAATTTATGCAGTACTGGTTGGGTTCATGATTTTTACAGTCTTTCAAGTGTAATTTTACCTGAAGCTGATCTAAATGAAGATTGACCTTTATGTTTAAGTCAAAGTCTTAGCCTAGGTGTCAACATTTTGGGGGGATGTAGACATTGTTGTGTGATTTTTGTTGGTGGGGTCTGCAGATGAAAATGTTGCTGGCTCTTTGATGGTAGAGACAGTCGTCTGTTGTAGCAAACCAATAACATTTTGGTTCCACTTTATAATTAGAGTCATTAATAACTGTGTAATTACATGATAATAATGTATGTAACAACAGTGTAACTGCTGGTGATGTGGTCATTGGTACATACGGATTACAGTAGTGCAGCTTATGTAATTACATTTTTATAAATTTTAGTTTTTACATATACAATTACATGTTTTTACATTGAATACAATTACATGAGTATAAATACTTGCTCATACATATGTGTTATTACATAAGTTGCACTTCTACTACTTACATTGTTGTTGCATGTATTGCTAATGTGTAGTTTCAATGTGTACTTTTAATGGACGCTTACGATAAAATGGGAGCATTTAAAAATTCATAATTCATGATTCTACAGCTTTACAGAAATGCACTCTCATTATATAAGTAGTATAATATACTCTGTGTTTGAGAAACAAAAAGATTTTACTATAGACATTCATTCACATTCATTTTTCACACAAGTTTTCTGAATCTGAATAAAAGACTAACACTGATTAAACATTAAGATCTAAACATAATTCCACCTTTAAGTCACAGTCAGGCATCACTGTTACTAGTTTGGCAGTTCCTGGTGTTGCAACTATAAGTTAAGCTCTCCTCTATAATATTCAGTAGAATGATCATTATTTATCTCCAAAGCTGTGAGATGGCAAAGGGATTATATCAAGAACTGAATGTAAATACATTTTCCTATTTGTACCTGGGGCAGATGTTTGATCATTGATCATTAACAAAAGGTGGAAAAATCTAAATCCTCTATAGAAACTGGTCTTGTTACAGTTGTTTTGTCACTACTGTCGCAATTTGTGCTCATAGTATATGTGGTATAGACTTTATTCCATAGGACAAAAACAAATGGACAAACCTGTATATAACTGTTTCCCCTGCATGAAATCAGAAAGTATTTTTATACTCAGATATGTGATTCAAATGGAGCCACATTCTGCTGTTTTCGCTGCACCTAAACTATTTTTACATTAGGCCAAATTGCAAATACTGGCGGAACTGGATTTATTGCTAGGTTGCTATAATGTTGCCTCTATCAATAAAGATATTTGACTGGGAACAGACGCACAGGCTTCTCTGAGTTAAATTTATAGTTTTGTGGAATTGGAATTTAAGTTTCTTGAGGAACTTCATGAAAAGAAAGACAAGGATTATGTGTGTTATGTTATATTCAGCCTTCAAGTAAAATATGCGTATAATTCAACAGTTATCAAAAGTTCATTAGTCTAAAAACAAATGTTATGGGAGTCAAATAGATGGGTTTAATACCTGATGCTATAACACTGAAAAGAGTAGCTGCATCTTCAGGAATTTCTAAAACAGCACCAAAGATGCCCCAACATTATCTTTAAAGCAGTGGTGGCCTAGTGGTTAGGACCCTGCCCAGCCCAGACATCACTGAGGTACCCTTGAGCAAGATACCTTCCCACTACACTGCTCCTCGTATGCTGTTGATAGCTGCCTGCTGCTCCATGTGTGCACGTGTGATGAGTTAAATGCAGAGGGTATTTCATTGTGGTGCTTGAGTCTGTTATAGGCAGGGGTGTCAAAAGGGGGGATGAAGTTAAGATGACTTCTTTAGTGTCTGGACTGAATAAGCTGCACTTTTTCATCTCCGTAACACTGCTCGCCTCCGTGTGTTGCTGTCTACTATAGATGCTCATACTCTTGCCTATGTTCTCATTATGTCCCATATTGATTATTGTAACTCCCTCTTTATTGATCTTCCTGATAAGTCTCTTCAAAATTGTCAGTGTATTCAAAACTCTGCTCACATCACCCCCATCCTTTTACAGCTTAACATTGGTTCAGCCTCATATTCAGTTTCTCCTTCCTACCTCTCTGATCTTCTCATGCCCTACTCCCTTCTTCGCTCTCTCAGGTCTACCGATAGTAATCTTCTGGCTGTCCCTCACATAAGACTTTCCATTATTAGAGGCAGGTCGTTCACTGCCATAGCCCCCTTTATACCTTTAAATCAGAACTTAAGACTTATCATTTCAAAGATTTCTTTCCTGCTGTCCAAACTGCTTCTTCCATTTCAGGTCGCAGGGAAGCTGAAGCCAATCCCAGCTGAGTACACGGGCAAGGCAAGGTTCACCCACGACAGGAGGCCAACCCATTGCAACACATAGACAACCATTCACTCTCTCTCACACACACACACACACACACACACACACACACACACACACACACACACACACACACACACACACCCCAC
>JBBPDA010000138.1:4899949-4918016 GCA_037974385.1 Arnoldichthys spilopterus
ACACACACACACACACACACACACACACACACACACACACACACACACACACACACATACACACACACACACACACGTACAAGCAATTTAGAGCATTCAATCAACCTACTGCAAGCCTTTGGACAGTGGGAAACTGAGGAAACTGGAGCCCATTCTATTTAATAATTTTTTTTGTTAAGTGACCTCAGGATTGTGAAAGGCACTATATGAATTTAAAGTATTATTATTATTATTATTATTATTATTTATACACCTTTTACAGTGCTTGCAAATTGTTCTGTCTTCCACTGCAAATGATAATTCATACTCAATAATTCATAATCCAAAGTTAAACTGAAGTGACATTCATTACAACATGATTAGTTAAAACATTTCAAAAAATTTTCTTCAAAAAAGATTTTCTTTAAAATAGTGTGAAAATATCTTCTTGTCTCATTCTCCCAACATTTGGTATCGTCTAGTGAGCTTAATGTATCATCACACCTCTTAAGAGATACACTCTAAGGGAATAAAGTGGGCCTGCCCTGGCTCCAAGAGCAAACCTGAGCAAGAACCTGATCATGCATTTTTTATTGTCCTATTTTAAATCCTAATTTACTTTTTTTCATGTGCTTTTACTATTCTTTCTTGTAATCTAATCCTAATTTTATTGCTAAGTTTCCTTTTCATGCTTATTTTATCTCTGTAAAGCACACGGAGTGACCTATGTGTATGATAACGTGCAAAAAAATAAACTTGCCTTGCCTTTAAAATGAATCAAATCACTATTCTGTGGGTCAGTTTGCAATTGCAACTGGTGGAGTAAATTACAAATGCATTAAATTGCAACTCAACTAACTTGAAACACCACTGGATGTTTTAAAGTCTGTGTTTAGGCTTCATCTGTGACTGAAAAACCCATCCTAAATGTCCAAAAGCATCCAGACAGCCTATAAATGGGAGAATTCGGCTGCCTGCATGCACACTCACCTTGTATAACCCCCATAGAAAAGTAATGCCATGCCCAATGCCAACAGTCGGCTAGAGGAATGGATGTGTCTACAAACTTCTGGCCACTGTGTCAGAAAGAAACAGCACCGTCGTGTGACGTCATGGCGTACACATCGCAGCCAAGATGGCAGACAGCATCCCTTTGAATCCAGTGCGGAAGAATTCAAGGAAACCCGCTTATTACAATGCCGGCAGACCTGTCAGGTTAGTCCACGACATCTTGCGTTTTTGGAAGAACGTTCTGAACGATCGTATTGGGTCGTAGCAGCTTTAAAACGGTGTTTTGCGGCCGTTCAAGCACGTATTGCTAGTTAGCTAACAGGCTAAGCTAACGTCGTTGCTAGCTTTCCTTGGCGCTCTGTGTATGCGTGGTTACTTTAAGCTGCCAGGGGCGAGTTCATTCACATTCATGCGAAGCAACAGTGTTATATACATGTTAGATACATCTATGTAAACTTTTTAAACTGCTGTTAAAACGACACGCTTGGTAACTTTGGCACAGGTTAGCCAGAGGCTTGTTGTTGATGATTGTGTCACATGAGTTGTTAGTCATCATCACTGTTGTCGTGTGCCCACAGTCCACCTCTCCCTCAGCCTCATCCAGACTCAGACACTCTCACTGGTCCTTCAAGGGCTTTTAAGTGAAAGCAACGTTCATGTATAAAACCCCGAGAAGTAAAATAACCATTTCAGTGATGTTTGTGTGGTTAAATTGTTCTTCTTTGTTGAAAATCCTGCATAGTTGGGCTGAATGATTTGGGGGAAAATATCGAATTGTGATTAACAAAAAAAGGTGTTTAGATTTCGGTTTTTTTTTCAAATGATTTGCTGCAAGTTTTTATTTTTTTAAATAATTATTTCTAGCTAAAAAAAAGTACTAAATGTAATGTGCCAGACTGTCAGTTCACAAGCTTTGCGTTACCAGATATCACTGGCCCACGTTCAGCTGCTCTCAAGAAAATACTTTCTTTTTAAACACACTTTTCCAGACACCAACACTCTACAGTTTTTTTGCATTTGGGATTTGATCTTGGGCAAGAACAGAATCTACACACTAAATAACACCCTTACATTTAAGTGGCAAATATACAAAACTAGGGCTGAACAATTTACGCAAAATATCTAATTGTGATTTTTTAAAGACAGTATTTCATAATTTAAATGTGATTTTTTTTTTGTGAATTATTATGCACATTTAATTGTTGAAATATATATAAAATGTAAAGCTTAAATAACAAAACTTAGGAACATGTAGGTGAATGAGGCCCATTTTTATTGACCTCCCCCTTTTGAAAAACTGTCAATGATTTTGGAAAATATAGGATATAATAAAGATTGCGGTCGTTATGATTTGAAATTCAAATCTTTCAAATTCAGATTTCATTATAAAAACAATTGATTGTTCAGCCCTGCTGGAGAGTTCGTGCTATATAGCGGTCAGCCTTTCCTATGCCTGGTCATTGACCTGCATATTTTAACACTTTCAATGCCTTGACACACGCACTCCAGCTCACTAAGGTGTACTTAAAGAGCTAATTAGTTGGATCAGGTGTGTTGTGAGCAGAAAAGGGCCAGTGTCCAGCACAGTTTGGTGGTTTCTCTGCTCAATTGCATCTACTCCACCTCACATGAGACACCAGCCCTCCAGGAATGGATTTGGGCAACTCTGGTGTAGGACGCTCAGTTGGGACCTTGTTGAAGTTGTTCAGTGTGATGATCTAGGAGACGATGAAGGATCAGATTATCGTACATGATTTGCTATGTTTTGTATAGCACCAAGTTCATAATGGTGTCTTTACCCCTCCACTTTTCTGCTTACAGGCCTCCTGTATTTGTGGGACTGGTGACTGCACTGTAAGATAGGTGCACCTTTAAAGAGGAACGGTTCATGCGGGGTTCAGGTTCATCTCTCTATCTCTGTTGTTCTCCTCCCCCCACCAGAGCCCTGCTCATGTTGAGCTGAAGCTGTAGGCATTATAGCTAGTCATTATGTATCTGGGGTGCTAGGATTGTTCCTGATACGACTGTAGTCTAATCTCTAGTCCTCCACCTGCCCTGCTATATCATTAGTGAGCACAGTGGCTCACTGTTTACTTTCCCTTTGCGTGCTGTTCACGATTACCTGTAAGGAAGATCTAAAACCAAAGATAATGTCTTGTGATTAGCTTAGCTGTTTAATTTGTAAACATTTGTAGATGTGTAGATAATTTGTTGCACTGAAACTACAAGCTGTTATTTCCTCCATGAAAAAATGACCATGTGTCATATTTGTGGTTTTTTTATATATATATATATGTGTTTGTGATTGTGTGTGTGTCTGTTTCATATATATATATATATATATATATATATATATATATAAAACCCACAAATGTGATACTTGGTTATTTATTCATGGAGGAAAATTATCCAGAATTACAAAAGTTATTAGAGTGGCAAAAGTATCTGACCCTCTAGAATTAACAGTTAATTTGAAGGTAAAATTTGCGTCAGGTGGTGTCGTTTTCATTTATAGACATAAATGGGCATTAAAAGGTGCCATGTTCTTCTTTTTTTAAACGGTGTGCTATAACAATCTAATCATTTTTGGAATTTTATAATGACACAAAGGGCATTTCTGAGGACCTTTTATGAGTTTTTGGAGTTATTGGAATATTTTTCAGTGCGATTTCAAGAGAAAGTGGAACATGTAGCAAGACAACATCTCTAAACACACAAGTTGTTTTGCCGAAGAATGCTTTGGAATGGCCAAGCCGTTGACTCAATGCAGTTGTTTTTCAAAGATCTGAAACTAGCATGTGAGGAAACCCACCAGCATGCCAGATTTGAAGCTGCTCTGTATGGAGGCATGGGGTAAAATGTGGCTTAGCTGATGCACAGGACTGATCCAGAACAGTTTCGTTGCAGTTATTGCTGCACAAGTGGCTCACGCCAGATGCACCATGCTACACTGCTCCCCAGGGGCTTCTCATCGGTGCCCACTGCTCACCTGCTCCACATGTAATGAGTTAACAGAGGTTACATGTTGTTGCACTGTGTGATTGAGTGTGTGACACTTTAACTTTACTTCATATTTTGGTCTCATTTGTTTAATTGGGCTCTCGTTATCTACTTTTAGGACTTGTGCTAAATTCTTACACAGCATTAGCATTGTTGGACATTAAAAGACTTTTATTTTGTTCCTCATGCAATATTTGGTTGCAGGTACCTTGTAAAGAACTACTAGCTTCGCAAAAAGTCACTGTATAAAGCTGTACATTTTGTTGGTTTGGGGCAGTCCAACATCTTGTAATGTAATTGAGTGTTCAGAGTCAGGAATTCGTATTTAACCTGTCAGCAGCTCTATGGGGCTTTACAAAGTGTTTTGACATTAGTATTTAAAATGACTTAAAATGATTTAAAGCCACTGTAAATGAAGGGATAAGCCTGGATGCACTTCTACTAATTATATTAAAACTGTAGTAGTAGTTTGCCATTGTGGCATGCAGTTTGTATGGCTTTTTTCAAATGGCAGGTTTTATTGATTTTCAACATGAAAAATAACACATTTCTGCCTGCTTGCTGTATTTAACATTTCTGCTGGCAGATAACATCAAAAGTGGCCTGTGCAAAAGTTCCTGTCCTCTTAAACCCGGGCAAATAAACAGACTGAGCGCTGAAATTGGCCGAAAAATGCCATATTTAAGTGTTTTCTCTATTTCATTTAGAAAATCAACAAAACCTGATGTTTTTTGACCATTTGCCTATGAAAAGCCTGTGAAATTAGTGGTTCGTGAGGCTAATTTTCTTAAAATCTGCCGCATGTTCATTGTCTTGTGTCATAGGTGAACGATTTAGCCCATTTTGTAACTAGTCGGACTGAGCTGACTTCACATTTTACAGTGTTGTGGTACCCTAGAAACCCTGTTTGTGGCTGTTCTCTTACTGCTCGAATTAAATTCATACAATCGCTCCGCTTTGAGAGAGGGCATGCCTATAGAGCTTAAGTGGAGTCGATGCTCTAATCGGTGGGCTGATGTGTGGCTGGAACCTGATATCCTCCGGAGACTCGGCCTGTCTCAGTGTGTCACAATAGCTTTCTGCCGCACAGCACTGGAGATGTGTGAGTGTGTGCCAAGAGCTCTCCAATTAACGCATGAGCGTTTTCTTTCTCCTTTTTTTTCCCCCCATTCCCTTCAAGACTGCCCTCATTCCAAATGTTTTGGAATTAGCAAATTTGTCGGCAGAATGGTCTTCACACAGACGCAGTTTAGAAAGAGTGGGCCTTTCTGCTGAGGTTGGTGTGATAAAGGGCTTTTGGGCTTTTCTAGGCCTGTGTAGCCTTAAGAGGCCTCAGCTTATGAGGTGAGCATTAAGAGGTGACTCCTTTAGCGCCAGACTGAAGGAGTGGTTGTCTGCTCCATCCGTTGGACAATGCTTCGAAAGATCAGTGCTTTAATATGGTAAACATCTCAGTACTGTAACTTTTAACACCTTTATAAAATGCTACATTGCTACATATTACACTCTTATATGCCTATAAGCATATCTAATGTCTTGGAAGGGCAGATAATCATGTTAGCTTGTCTTAAACGTACAGTGGTGCTTGAAAGTTTATGATCCCTTTAAAATGTAATGTGTTTTTATATGAATTTGACCTAAAACATTGTCTGATTTTCAAACCGAAAGTCCTAAAAGCAGATTAAGAATAACGTAGTGTACGTTAGATAATGTATTTATTGAAAAAACAATATAACATATATATGCATGTGGCAAAAGTAAGTAAATCTTTGCTTTTGGTATCCGGTGTGACCCCCTTGTGCAGCAAAAACTACGGTAACGGTTGATCAGTCGTGCACCATAACTGTGAGGAATTTTAGCCTATTCCTCCATACAGAACAGCTTCAGCTCTGGGATGTTGGTGGGTTTCCTCTCATGGACCGCTCGGTTTAAGTCTTTCCCCAACATTCTAATTTGGTCAGGACTTTGACTTGGCCCTTCCAGAACACTCACTTTATTCTTCTTTAACCATTCTTTGGTAAAACGGCTTGTGGGTTTAGGTTTGTCTCTTTTACTGAGGTCCTTTGTTCGAGCCATGATGCAGAACGTATGTATGTTTGGATGTATGTTTAGTGGATCCCACTCACACCTGACTGTCAACCCATTGGCTGAAAACACCAGACTCCCTGGCGTAACCTTCGAATTGTATGATAATCTTAAGGGTTCACTTACTTATGCCACACGCAATAAATACATGAGCAGATCTAATCATTTTTGCTTGTTTAACTAGGTTTTCTTCATCTGGTTTTGGGACCTGTTTAAAAATCAGATGATGTTTTTCAAATTCATACAAAAATCCAAGACAATTTTAAAGGTTCACAGACTTTCCGGCACCACTGTAAACTAGAACATGCCTCACTTTGTATCTTCTTAAACATATGAATGTTAGGCTTTTTGTGGTCATTGTGTTTTCATCCAATTCTTGATATTCCCTTCAAAAACCTGACCCATTGTTTACAGTAATTCCTTTCCCTAAGATCCGTTGTACACTGAAACACTCCTTATAACTTCATCCCTTAATGCAGAGGTTCTCAAATCTGGACTTTGATTCTATATTCTGGTCCTGGATATTTTAATCACCAGTATATATGACTCTAGGTGGCCAATCAGTTGTATCAACAGTTCAGTAACTACTGGTGATTACAAAATCCAGGAGTGGAATTGGATTCAAGGTCCAGATTTGAGAACTGCTGACTTAATGGGAGTGGCCAAACTGCCATATACTTATATATGTGGTTTATGACATCACAAATGTTAGTTCAAATATGCTTGTGCAGCTTGATTTTTATGTACATCAGGGTTTTTAATAAAATTCAGTTGTTTATTATGTGGATTATTTGGATTATGAAATTTAAAACAAATTGTTTTAGTTTGTAGTAGATTATTATGAAGCTTCAGTTGATCTTTATATTGAAGTACGTCATCACAAGATGACACAGCCAAGATATGGTTCAACCTTAATGTGAAATCCAGCATCTAGAGAGAGAACATGCTTGAGATATGACTTCATTTTCTTTAACTGAATCACCAGTGTTGTAGTGTTGCAATTAACCAGAATGTTACTAATGTTGGTGTAAAGTTTTTTTCTTCACGTTGCTTTGACACAAAGTTACAGTTACAGTAAACATGCATCCGGTGTTGTTCCTGTCCTTGTTGATCTCAGGATGAATGGAGTCTAGCTGATGATTTTCCATAATATGCCTGTTTTTCTTGGTTTAGGTCTCCACAGATGTGTTTTTTTTTTTCACACACATGACCTTCTGCTCCTTCCAGATACTGTATTGAAGACGAAGCCTCAAATCTCGACGAGATGCCCTTGATGATGTCTGAGGAGGCGTTTGAGAATGATGAGAATGATTACCACACACTACCCAGGGCCAGAATCAACCAGCGGCGCCGAGGCCTGGGCTGGTTCCTGTGCGGAGGCTGGAAAGTCTTGTGCGGAAGGTAGCTCACCACTTATCACCGCTTAATATTATTATTTGTGTTTAGCTTTTGCTTTGCCCCACAATGGTTGGGACGTCTATAGTCCTGGGCCGAATAGGGGGACTTTCTCAGGACATTTGTTCGAAGAACTGAGAATGTAATTTTTGAACAGATGTCATGTAGGGTTGTCATGATTAATCAATTACACGGTGTTACACAAGTTTTGTTCCTGGCTTCTAGCATTATATTTTAAGTGCTTATGTCTAAAAGCTATGTAAAAATGGCTATATTCATCACAAACTTTTTTTTTTCTCGAAAGGTATTTGTATTCAATTTTTTTTCTTTTCTGGACAGTCCCAGAAAGTTCTAGAAAGTTCTAAAAGATTCCATAAAATTCTAGAAGCTTCTGGACAGTTCTCTCCATTCCAGAATATTCTGCAAATCTTTTTAGCATTTAAGGTAAATGGAGATTGTTCTTTTAAAACAGATACATTTAAAAATGTTATTGTCTTTACCACAGAAGCAAAGTTTGTGTGAAACACACTTTCTATGTATTTTAGGCATACGCTATTCACCAACAAACAGTGTCTTTAAAAATAGCACTGTCGCCTCACAGCGAGAAGGTCCTGGGTTCGATCCCCGGGTCGGCCACAGGTGCCTTTTTATGGGGAGTTTGCAAGCTCTCCCCGTCTTGGCGTATGTTTCCTCCCACTGTCCAAAGGCTGCAGTAGGTTGTGAATGTGTGTGTGAATGGTTGTTGCCCTGCGATGGGTTGAGCCTCCTGTCCTGGGTGAACCACGCCTTAGGCCCGTAGTCAGCTGGGATTGGCTCCAGCTTCCCCCGCGACCCGGAAACGGAAAAAGCGGTTTAGAAAATGGATGGATGGATGCAAAAATGACGTGGGTGGGTGCCTTTCTTTTTAAATTGCTGAATAATTGAATCACCAGCATGTGATGAATTCTAAAATCAGAGGGGTTTCTTGTGGAAAGCTTTACACATTTCACTGGGGATTATTTTGACTTACAGTGGTCTATGTTTGCCACCTGCTCACCCAGTGTTTCTTCTGAAATATAAGGTGCTAAATTTCCCCCTCTTTGCTGAAGTGCCTTACATGCTGCATTATTACTGGATTACATGAGGAAGTGATTGTTTTCAACTGCAAGAGCATTTTATATACACTGATCAGCCATAACATCAACACCACCAGACAGTGAAGTGAATAACATTTACTGTCTAGTTATTTCATTACACTGGCACCTGTTAGAGGGGTGGCATATATTAGGCACCAAGTGAACAGTTTTTTAAAGTTGATGTGCTGGAAGCAGGTCTTGTGGCGCGTTCCAGGTATGCAGTAGGTCGAACCTAATAAGTGAAACAAGGAAGGACAACTGATGAATCGGCGACAGGGTGATAGGCACCTAAGGCTCAGTGATGCATGTGGGGTGTAAGGGTTAGCCTGTCTGGTCTGATCCCAAAGAGGAGCTCATGTTGCACCAAATGTTAATGCTGACTTCTGTAGAAAGGGGTCAGAGCACACAGTGCACCACAGTCCACCACAGTCCAAGCTTATTCAGCAGTATGAGGAGGACCTACTCAGTGTCATACAGGTGGTGTTAACGCTATGGCTAATCAGTGTAAGGGGCATAAGTGGACCCTTTCAATGCTACTATGTGCAATTTGAACTTGGTAAATTAACATTTGACACAAAACTACACAAGATGACAGTTTGCAGCTTAATGAATGATTGAATTATGTAAAGATCTAAGAGAGAAATTCAAATTTCAGGTCTGGATGTCAAGATAAAGACAGATGCTTCATTTACAAGTGGCATTAGAAGAGACTTGAAAAGTACTAACGTAAGACGTGATTAGACACCCTGACACTTCTCCCTGAGATGAAACCTTTTCAAGATAATAGGCAGGTGTTTCGAAAAATGTGGAGTTGTTCCAAACACCCTGCATGTGGAGTGTTGCTGATGATCTGCTTTCCTAAATGCTGCAGAAATCACACCTGCGATAAGAAAAATGTCTTGCCTGCAAGAATAAAAAGTTTTCATCACCCACTGTTGGTGCATGCGAGGTCTGCTGCCCAACCAGAATCTGATGGGCCCTTGCAAAATATCAGGTTTTGGGCCAAGTTGGGGCTAAATTTCCATGTACAACGTATGATTATTTTGTAGTGAGTGATAAAAAGTTGGGGGGGGGGGGGACTTACTGTAGAAATCTTATTATGTAGATGTTTTTGATATGTACTTGCAGACGTTGGGCCTCTTTGGTCAAATGTCATGTTGTTTTTCTGAGTGAAAATGACTATGCATCCTCTACAGAGACAATATTTCTACATATATTTAATGCCAAATTACTGTTTATTGGCTGAATTTAACATACTGGGGAGAAAAATCAGCATAAAATATGACCTATGCAAAAGTTATGGCACCTTTTATATTTTTTCCCTCCAATATTTAAACTTCTAAATTGTGCACATAAAATTTGCTGAAAAATATTTGTTACTTTGAAAGCCAACAAAACACGGCGGCGTTCAAACGTTTGCATGCAAATGTATATGTGCACCTGTGTGTGTGTGTGTGTGTGTGTGTGTGTGTGTGTGAGAGAGAGGGAGATAAAGCCTGTGCCAGGTCTGCTGTGAACCTCTCTAACGCTCTGGTAGCTGTGCATGAAATACACACACAGAAGCTAAGGTCATGTTTTTGGTTGAGCTCTTTGTCGCGCATCATCGGCCAGAAGAGACTTGGGTCAAGTGACCGTGGCTGCATTTCAAGGCAAAGGCTGCGTATCCAGTGCGGTTCACATTCTTGAAATATTGATTCTGGCTCATCGTTGTATCACGGAGCGGCGTCCGTGGATTGAGAGAGACGCAGATTTTCATTTAAGGCCTATCGAACGCGATCGACACTGTAGTTTCCGTCCTCATGTGCTTATCAGCGATGCATCTCGGCTGTAAGCCGCGTATTGATTATTTTTTTTTCCCCCACATTAATGAACAAATCGGATTTCGCACAGCTGACCAGTTTGATGCTTTCCAGTAATTTTCTGTGTGCTTAGGCAAAGGATTATGAAAGGAACAAATAATTCAAGCAGAATGATTCTGCTTATTCAAACGGGCCACTTATTTAAACAACGTTCATTTGAGCAAATAATCTCTCTTATGAATCAGGGAGCTGGCACTTCCAGACAGAGGGCAGATAGGCCAACACAAATATTATTGTATTTTTTCAAAGCGTGTGTAATTTATTTTAATGCCAGCCAAAACCAATCAGCATGACTGTGTACACTATCCAGAGGCCCAGCTCTCCTCACCAGCAGTGTGAGAGCATGTAGCACACTTCAGGTAGAATGTAAAACAGATATAAAAGTCAACAAATGGAGCACGTCGCTCACCGTTTGACCTTCAAAGTGAGGAATGAAAGTTCAAGCGCACGCTGATGTGCTTGGCATTACCGATCAGCTGGTTGGGGGGGGCACATAAGAGGGATTTCTCGATTCGTTTTGTTCACTGTCGTTAGTGTTAAACTCACATAAAAGGAGGTGGGTGAGCTATGACCTTTGCTTTGACTTTTTCCTAATACTCTGTATTATGTGCCTAAGTGATGAACGTTTCCCACCACGTTTACAGCATTAAATTGGTACTTGTGTTTAGTTTTCGCTTTGCCCCCACAATGGTTGGGACGTCTATCGTTCTGGGCTGAAAGTGGGACTTCCTCAGGACAGAACCGAGAATGTAATTTTTGAACAGATGTCAAGTAGTGTTGTCATGATTAATCAATTACACTGTGTTACGCAATTTTTGTTCCTGGCTTCTAGCGTTATTTTTTAAGTGCTTATGTCTAAAAGCTATGTAAAAATGGCTATATTCATCACAAACTTTTTTATTCTCGATTTTATGACCACAAAGGTATTTGTAACATTATATTTTTAGTGGCAAAATGGGCAATTTTGCTTTTCTGGACCGTCCCAGAAAGTTCTAGAAAGTGCTAAAAAGATTTCAGAAAATTCTAGAGAATTCTGGAGAATTCTCGAAGCATCTAGACAGTTCTCTCCATTCCAGAACATTCTGCAAATCTATTTAGCATTTAAGGTAAATGGAGATTGTTCTTGAAAACAGATACATTTTAAAATGTTATTGTCTTGACCACAGAAGCAAAGTTTTTGTGAAACAACAGCCACTTTCTGTTTTTTTTAGGCATACGCTATTGGGAAAACACACACTACCCAAGAACAAAAATAAAATAGAACTCTGTTACATAGTGTTATGCTTAATTACTAGAAGTGTAATAATACATCTCACGGTATTGCACAGTACTGACCTATCAGTACTGAGTTTCATACTGATTATGTTGCATTAAGTATAATAAAAATGAAACAATCAAGCCATAATGAGGGCTCACCCTCCCTCCTTTGAAAATATCGCTTTCTCTTTCTCATAATTGAGAACAGTAAGTAAAAATGCTCAGTTTGTAAGCGTTTTGCAGCTTTAGACTAAGATATTAGCTTCTGACTCCAATGTTGTTCTGAAATGTTGTACAAACTCTTTTTCCAGAAGAGTTTGGACATTTTGTAAAACGCAGTAAAACCCAAAAATTGCAATTTGCAAATTCCACAAATGTTTGGTAAATTTGAATGAATTTTGAAGTTGATAAATTGATGCCAACAACACACTCAAATGTTGGGACAGGACAAAATAGAAGTGAAACGTTCTACAGTACTAATATTCCACAATAAGCAGGTGAACGGCTAACAGGTGAGGGGATCCTGACTGCTTGAAAAAATACTGACCTTTCATGTGCCTTTATACCCAAAGATGGATTGACTCACCACTTTGTGCCGAACCTCATGAGAGAATTGTCAGTCAGTTCAAAAAGAACATTTCTTAGCACAAGTATGTAAAGAAAATATAGGTCTTTTACCATCTACACTACATCGTTTTGTGTAAAGATTCTGGGGATCTGAAGAAATCTCAGTCTGTGTAGGTTTCAAGACGGTGTCTTTTCCTGGGAAGTCCATTGTTATTTCAGGAAGACAATGCCAGGCCTCATTCTGCACACACTGCAACAGCTTGTCTTTGTAGGCACAGACTGTGTGTGTGCTTGACCGGTCTGTCAGCAGTCCAGATCTGTCTCCTATTGAACATGTGTGGGGAATAGGGTTGCAAAGGGGCGGAAAATTTCAAGTAAACTTCCAGTAGATTTCCAGAAACTTTCCATGGGAATTTTAAAGAAAGATTACAAATTGGAGATTATTAAGAGTGGGCAGCACAGCCAGTGATTATGTGAGGGTCGGTTTCCTTCTCTTGTGTCCAGGCCATCTTCATGTCTGCAGCATTGTCAGTAACAAGTGCAAAAACTCATTAGTGACTGCTTTCAGCTCATGCTTTAATGCTGGTTGGAGAACATTAAAAAAATCTCTTCCAGGGCAACATCAGGCATCAGCCAGTTGCATAGAACTAGCTAGCATACATTTAGCATATCTGGTTTACCAGTTAGCTAGCTACTGTATGAATACAGTTTGATTTAATAGTTGCTAGTTAAACTTTAACTTACTTGACTTTGTCATCCTTGGGTTCAAATGTGTGGATTTAATCGTCTCTATCTGTACTTTGGGCTCAAAGTAACTTTAGTAGTTCAGAATTCTAGAAATCACAGTCCATGTGATGGAGGATTGAACAGTGCATGTTGGGGGTGTGGCTTCAATAGCCCTGCAGTAAGTAGTATGTTATGTGCCTGTGATTGAAATATAGCATAGATTCTCAACTGTATTTGCTTTAAATCTGATTGTTTTAGCAGAGATTATGCTACAATATATTTTCTACCCACTATATTTTATGTTCCCAACCTTCAACTTTAAAATATTTTGGTTTATTCCAATTAATTCCCATACATTCCTGTTAATTCCCATAAATTCCCTTTATTTCCCATGGAAAGTTTCCAACTTTTGAAAATTCCTGGAAATTTGCAACTTTAATGGGGAATCATGAATAGAAGAACCAGACCATGAAATACTGAGTGTCAAAAAAGAATGTGCAAACATTCCATTTGCAATACTGCAACAGTTAGTCTCCTCAGTTCTCAAATGATTAAAATGTGTAGTTGAAAGGAAAGGTGATGTACAGTAACACAGTGGCAATATGCCTTCTTTGCAATAAAGGTTTAAGAGAATTAACAAGTCACAGATTCTTGTTTTTATTGCATTTCATAAAATGAATGTACATTTTCTGAGGTTTTTACTTTTTATAATGTTGAGAGCTGTAATCAACTGGTAACATGAACATATTAATGAAGGTAGAGTGGTTCTTCTGTGGCATTGCTCTGAAGAGCCATTGCTTTTAACTGTACAATAATGAAGGCTTGTGTTTTTCACCTTTTATACTCCTGTTACCACACAAGAGCTCGGAGTCCTAAAGGTTTTTGTAGTAATGTTTTTTCCTGAAGAATTTGATTTGCTAAGGCAGATTTTCAGCCACTTCTAGTTTTTGCTACATTGAAAAAAGGCTTGAATGAAGGCACCACTAACCTATTGAAAGCAGTGAGAATGTGTAAATTGTCACACCACTTCCACTCATTACTATATTGAGGACATGTTTGTTTGCTTAAGTCCATTTTAATTGTTTGGCCCTATGTTTAAAAAGCTCTGATTACAATGATCAGTAGTTTACTCAGTAACTATGACAACCCTACTGTCAGTTTTTGTTTGACTTGGGATTATGAAACCTTCAGCTGATGTATAACATCGTTTACTCGACGAAAATTAATTCCCAGTGCATGCTGTAGAGTTTTTGCAAACGCACCGTGCCTTCCCAATGAGATCCCATCTTCCTCATCACAGCTGCTGTGAATGCCTCATCCACACGTGCCGTAGGAAAAAAGAGCTGAAGGCTCGGACGGTATGGCTTGGCTATCCAGAGAAATGTGAGGAGAAGTTCCCCAAGAACGCCATCAAAAACCAGAAATACAACATCCTCACCTTCGTGCCAGGGGTAAGTTTGCACAGGACGCAGCGGGACGGATTTGTCAGTCAACTTGGCTGCGTTCTCTTCTATTCAACGGCAGACACACTGGCAGTAATGCAGGCCTAGCATTTGCTTTTCTCTGACCTCAGTCTTAAGACTGTTTAAAGTGAAATCTCTACCCCATTGTCCTCAGAACAGATTTCCCTCTGTAATCAGGTTAATGTGCAACTATCTGTGAACTGAAGAGGTAGCAGCATTCTAACGTATCTTTTTCCATTCAATGTGTAACTGATCCACTGTGTTATGACTGCTGGCTGATGTCTTATTCAGGGCCCTGCGCCTTGCATACAGTATGTGCGCCTGGCAACTTTATTTTCAGCTTGTCCTATAAATTTTCTATGAGGCAACCAGCGATTCGTCTGAAGCACAGCTAGGTAGCCAACTATATCTGATCGGTTTGTGAACAGAGAGAACACAAGATATCTGAACAGTGAGTGAATGGAGAGAGGAGAACAAGGAGCTTTAACGTTACTCCTAAACCCATAACATGGCATCGTATGCTTGGGTGTAGTAATTCTGAGCAGTTTGCCATCCTGTTAACCAACCAGAGTCAGTCAAATCTGTCATACATTTTGATCAACACAATAATATTTATATTGCAAGTTGAAATGTGTTTTTATTTTCTTCATTATTTTAGGTTCTGTACCAGCAGTTCAAGTTTTTCCTCAACTTGTATTTTTTGGTGGTGGCTTGCTCACAGTTTGTGCCATCACTGAAAATTGGCTATCTGTACACCTACTGGGCCCCGCTGGTGAGTTCAGCTCATCATGTTTGCCAGAGACGGATTGTAATTCCTCTCCGTCTAATCCATAACTTTTAGCAGGCCTATGAAAACCAGCGCTTATTTCTCTGCGAGTTTCACGCCATCGTTCATTCATGTTTTTCCCATCACTTAGGGCTTTGTGTTAGCGGTTACCATGGTGAGAGAGGCCGTGGACGAGGTCCGCCGCTACAGGAGGGACAAAGAGATGAATTCTCAGCTGTACGGGAAGCTCACAGTCCGAGGTGATGGCTCGAGCTAACAAAAACGAAAGATCACATCACCGGGTCAGGCCAGCGATGGCCCAAGATCATTGTCTCAAGTTTAGATTATTGAATTGTCCATAAGTTAATTCATGCATGACCGTAATAAGTTTAGAAATCACACGTCCATTCAGTTTTGGTCCTGAATTCGGGCTTTTGTCTTTGTCTATATGAGTGATGTGCACTGAGACCCTTATGTATTGATTTCCCATAATTTAGAGTGACTTGCCCTGTCTCACCCTGGGTCTGCCATGGTTTGTGGTGTAGCTGCGAGGGGCCGATCATTGAGAGACATGTTTAGAGTAGGACTCCTCAGACAGCCAGATCAATTGGAACAGGAGTATGCTCGGAGATGCACACAGCAGAGACAGAAAACCCATGTAGGCTGTCTACAGTTTCATTTGACGTGCCATCCGACACCAGTATGCCATCAGATGTATCAAAAATGTGTCATCGAGCATGGTGGTGTGTAAAACTTTAATGGACAAAAACGCTGCCGAAAATTTCCACATGACTGGTCAAAAATCCTTTATTATTTGGGACTAGCTTGTTGAAATATTGCAGGACTTTGTAGCCGTTCTGAGACAATGCAATACTTTGAACAGGTCAAAGTTTTTTTTAGGCTGCTTTAAAACTTCTCATGTCTTCATTCAAATGTATATAACAGATTTTTCAGATAACGTGTAAAATGTGTCCAAATTCAAGATTGTCGACAGTTTTTAGCCACTTTATCAGGTCTACCTCCTTTGTATCTACTCTCATTGTTCATTTATCAGATCCACTGACCACACAGGTTCAATTTGAAGTTTAACTTCCAGATGTAGTACATCTGTTTCTCTGCCTCAGCTGTTGACCCGCTTCCCCCCCCCCCATTCCACACAGCTGGGACCCCAATGAGACCGCAAGTGCAGGTTCTCAGCACAGAGGTAACACTGACATGGTAGTGGTATCGATCACACAGTAGCTTTGCTGGATCTGCAGAGCTGATGCCAACCAAAGAATATTTAGCTAACAGTGTCCCATGAACTGAAACGGACCACTGATGAGGGCTAGAGGACAAACCGCATCAGCAGATGAACCATCCGTAGTAACTCTGCATCTGCAAAGTCAACCAACAGTAAGTGGACGCAATGCTTGAAAAGTCCAGCAGCATGGCTGTGTGATGCACTCTTTGCAGCACACACACACTCACACTAACATGCTACTACCATGTCAGTGTCACATTTGTGCTGAGAATGCCCAATTAAGTAACAACGTTTACAGATGATGCACAGAAACAGATCTGTCATAGTGAACATAGGGCGGATCCATAGTGAGGATGAACTGCACAATGAGTGTAGATGATGGTAAGGGAACCTAATGAAGTTGCTTTTGCATGTATATGACTGTTCACCTGCACTGCATTATTATTGTTGTTGTGGTCAGACAGAAACCTTGTATCTCCAAAAGAAGAACTTTATATAAAAAGCGCAAAATCTTCTTAACCTATAAATGGAGGTTGATGTAAAATGTACTTTCTGTGAGTAATTTAGGACCAATTCTTTTGGTCCATTCATGATTGAATGCAATGAAAATGACAGTTGATGTTTTCAAATTTCAAATTTTTCAAAAAAGGAGATTTTTGTAATCAAATTTTATGCTACACTGTGGCACCATGTAGAGCTTTCTTAAATTGTTGGTTTTGCTACATCTCCTCCTCAGGTAAAGTGCAAGTAAAGAGCTCAGACATACAAGTTGGAGACCTCATCATCGTTGAAAAGGTTTTTATGCACTTCTCCGTTTCTCCCTTGCCCTTTGTTCATGCTATCAGCATAGGGCTAAATGTCAAGTTATGTGATCTGTCACATGAAATCCTGTCATTCTTTTTGTTGTGCATCATGTTTCGCACCCATGGTGCCTGGGTCTCTTTAATTGCTTGTGGGGCATATGACCTTGCTCAATTATTCAGTAGCCGCCTATGCTATAGTAGGACTAAAGTTACTGTGCTGGGATGCTATACACCTATAGCACGGCAGATTCATACATGTCGGGCGATGCCCAACCGTAATCTGGTTGATTCTGGGATTGTACAATATAAAATGAGCAAAAGTGACTGACATGGTTCAGGTAGCTCTGAATGGTTTTGACAGGAGTCATTTTTCATTTTTCTTGCCTTGAATTGCAAGAGCATTCAGAGAAGACTCACCAGGAACATCAGTCAGTCGTCAAACGTGATGTTTACAGCGCATGATCAAAACCGTGGGATTAGAAGGCTTATCAACATGCAAGACTAATACTGTGGACATGATGAATTATCTTCGTCGTTCAATGCGTGATTAGTGTTTGTGTTGATATCTTGTGTTGTGTGTTGTGCAGAATCAGAGAGTTCCAGCTGATATGATCTTTCTGAGAACCTCCGAGAAGACCGGTAAGTTCTGATCGTATGCAGGCCTCTGTTTTTGGGGCTGTTGTCATAGACTGGTTATTGTGTGAGAATAGCATTAGGAGATCAGTGAAGTGAAAGTGACTATTTGTCATTGTGAACACACTCAAGCACCACAACGAAATGCGACCTCTGCATTTAACC
>JBBPDA010000138.1:4952262-5028054 GCA_037974385.1 Arnoldichthys spilopterus
CTTGATTGTTTCCTCTGTCCTGGAAGTCGCTTTGGATAAAAGCATCAGCCAAATGAATAAATGTAAATGTAAATGTATTTCATTACAATGGCACCTGTCAGATGGGTGGGATATATTAGGCAGTAAGTGAACAGCCAGTTCTTGGTGTGCTGGAAACCGGAAAGGAACACTCTACAAGACCTGCCGTTTTGGAGATGCTGTGACCCACTCATCGAGCCATCACAATAAGGCACTTGTCAAAGTGCCTCTGATCCTTGCACTTGCCAATTTTTATGCTTACAGCAAATGAGCTTCAAGAACTAACTGTTCACTTGCTGTCAAATGGCAGGCAGTGGTAGCCAGGTGGTTAGGACATTGCCCTTGGGACCCGAAGGTCGCAGGTTCAAGTCCCGGTCTGGGCACTACTGAGGTTTGCTTGAGCAACATGCCGTCCTGCTACACTGCTCCCCGGGTGCCGTTGATAGCTGCCTGCTGCTGCATGTGTGATAGGTTAAATGCAGAGGTCACATTTCATTGTGGTGCTTGAGTGTATTCACAATGAGAAATTTTCACTTCACTAATATATCCCACCCCCCTGAAAAATGCCATTATATAAAAATAACTAGACAATCAATGTTCACTTTACCTGTCAGTGGTGTTAATGTTATGGCTGGTCTGTGTATAGTGTTGTCTTTTATGGGAGTAACATTTGACTCCACACAAAGCAGTGGGTGTACAGGCATGTGCACATTCTTGTGTGATTGCTTTAATGAGGTCTTTAGATTCAATAAACAGATGTTTTATGGCTGATGATGGTCAGAGTCATCATCTGCTGGATGTCTGACATTACAGCGGGACGGCATACAGGAGACAGGAGACAGCCGTGGGGCCTAGTCACCGTAAACGTGGCATTGAATTCCTGTGGGCTCAAATTAGCAGCATAAAAGGAGGATCACTGCAGGCAAAAGTGTTTGAGTCTTTAGCCATCATCTGTCATTAGCTGATCATAAGGTAAACGTGCATGGCGGCTTTTCTTCAAGCTCTATCATTATAGAATTTAGACCCTCAAGCGGTGCCGAGTGATAAGACAAATGGTAAAATGGTCAAATAAACAGCGTTTAAAAATGTATGCCAGAAAACAGAAAGCACCAACATTGAGTGGAGCTTTAGCCTTTAGCTTTACTATAGACTACACAGTCAGAGCTACACCGTTTACATTGCTCCAGTGTGTTTCTCTTATGGAATTTGAGCCTATAATGATGATTCCAACTAGTGGTATTAACTGCTAGGGGGAGGCAAGGGGGGTCAGTCTTAATGGCCCCTGATGGGCCTCTTCATATAGATTCAACATAATTGTACACTCATGACATTGGAAGGTTTTTCTTAACATCCTTCAGCAGTTCACATCCATCTACACTACACACAGCCTCACACGCCTGCTTAGATCCCTCTTATTCATAATGCAGCTCATCCATTGTATCACCTTCAAATGAATTTAAACACTAAGTCTTGCATGTACAAACCCTATTTACAGTTGGGATTTTTCATAAAATGCAGTAAAAACAAGAATGTGTGATTTAATTTTCTGATGAAAGTTCAAAGAAATGATTATTAATGTTTTCACTGATCAACTTAAATGTATTTTGTGAATATGAACAAATTAAAAATTTGCAACATGCTCAAAAAGTTGTGTTTACCACTGTGTTGCATCACCGTTTCTTTTAATTTCACTGTTTAAGAGTTTGGGAACTGAGGAGACTCCGAGCTCAACAGTCCATGGTAACATTATCTGATTCTTCATGAAGCTCCATACATTTTCAATATGAGACAGATCTGGACTGCTAGCAGGCTAGTCATGCACATATTCTGTGTCTGCGAAGCCTCACTGTTGTAGAACATGTAGAATGAGGCCAGGCATTGACTTGCTGAAATAAACAGACTTCCTAAGAAAAGATTTCGCTTTAATGGCAGAATATGTCTCTAAAATCCGGGGACTAAGATTTCTCTGAATTCCCTAAATCTTTTTACAATGTTATGTACTGTAGATGATGAGAGACTTCAACCTCTTTGTGACCTTGTGTTGAGAAATGTTCTTTTTGAACTGACAGACAATTCTCTCCTGATGTTTGGCACAATGTGGTGAGCCATGACCCATCTTTGCATGCAGAGACTGAGCCTTTGGTGGTTGCTCCTTTTAAACCCAATCATGATCCGCTCACTTGTTACCAGCTCACCTGCTTATTGTGGAATGTTTCAAAATGGCATAATTTGAATATTTTTTCACATTGTTATTTTGCTTTTTTTGAGTGTGTTGCAAGCGTCAAATTGTAAAATTGTTGATATTTACAAAATACAATTGACAGTTGGTCAGTAAAAAATTTGGAAATCTTTTTTTTGATATTACTGTTATCAGTTTAAGAGACTTAACAACTAGTTGTCAAGTATAAAACAGAAATGTCAAGCTTAACATTAATTGTGAATGGACGTTTAAAATGCTTGTGTTTTGTATTATGTTCTTTTAATATTAATTACGTTCTTGTAATGTCTTGTGATTTCGTGACCAATTGACTGACAACAGTGCAAATTATATTTATTTATAGAGCATTCTATGTCATTCCCTTACTGTTGGCTATAACTTGAAAAGGAAATTTGGTTTCATCACTACATAAGTGAGGGTCTTGAAGGTGTTTACTTGACCAATAGGCACAAATCAGCTTTGTGGCCCAGGTGCAATGTTTTCAAAGTTGTAAGAAAGGAGAAAGGATCATTTCTGAGTGATGTTCATACCTGATCCTAGATTAGACACATACAAATACGAGTGATGAAACATTAAAGATTACAGCCATTATTTCTAAATATGCATAATTAAACAGGTAAGGTGGGAAATGTTTCATGCTACTAAGTCACAGTAAAAACTTGGTCACATCTGAGTTTAAAACATGCTTCCAATCTGTATTTCTGTATTTTATTGTTTGTTTGGTTTTCAGCTTGCTTGTTTGTTTGTTTGTTTTAACCACTGTGCTTTGCCATCATCATTCAGGGTTGGCAGTGTGGCAGCAGCAGCTAACTTTCAGTTTCGGCCCATAAACACTGTCTACAGCTCAAAGCATCTGGCCTTTTTCACCTTTTGCCCTAATGAGGATCAGCTGAGAGCAGATCAGAGCCAATGATCTTTGCACTGCTAGTTCCTTCATTTGCTGTAGCTGTTGACTCACGTGGAACATTCACGTGGCATTAATAAGGAGGTGTGCATGCGAATCGTTTCAAGATGTGTTCACACTCGAAAGACGTGAGTCACTTACACACACAAATGTGAACCACAAAGGCAGAAAGTTCAACAAAATATCAGAACGAAGCAATGAAGCCTATAAACACAGTTTGAGGTAGCGGAGCTTTTTTGCATGATAGGTGAGAGAGGGAAGAGGGATATGAATTATGATATTGTTTTATATTTATGAAATATTATATTTCCTTACATGGTGGTGCACGATGATGTAATGAAATGAGAGACACTGTCTGGTTGTGATATTTTGATGGAACACAACATTTGACATTTAAGGGATGAGACACTACAGAAATGTCCATTTTCACTTTTCAGATGTTTCTGTTCTATATCATCCTAAACTGTAATCTAAAAATCTCAAAACCCAACAAACATATATTTTTTTCAATGTGTTTAGTTGATTCACCTTCACTCACATGACATTTCATTTCATGACATGGAATTCGCTGTTGGTCCATTTGTCTGTTTTTTCCAAAATGCACACAGATTGTATAAAAATGGTGGGTGTAGACTTTCATCTGGACCACACACTGTACACTTACGTTACACATGGTTCCTCCTTTGTGAGAAAGTGCCTGCCCTGAAGCAGGAGCTTAAAAAAGTCCTTTAAAAACAAACAAAAACTTCATTTAACTGTTCTAAGAACTATGACAACGTTTCTCCTGTTCAAAAGCACCTTAAGATAATGACATTCTAAGGCCCATTCTTAATGCTATTTTTCCTCTAAATCAGCTTCGATCTACATTTAGAACCACAAATTCCAAATGCTGCCAGACCTGCATTCATGAAATTTGACATTTGTTCTTTTCTTCCCCATGTTGTTAACATTCTTAACAGAAGGATATTGCTCATAGTTGAATTTATGCTCAATAGAAACTACAAAATGAGCTGAAAAATGTTCAATAATGGTTCATTTCAATCTTCTTTTCTGTAAAGATGGAGCGACATCAAAAATGTCCAAATGCTAGATTTATATACCTAATATATACATACTTGGATTGTTTAAAAATTGTGGCTGTAGACTTTCGTCTGGACCAATCACTGTTCACTCATGGTCACTCCTTGTTTTTCTAGTGCTAGAATGTAAAAATGTAAAAAAAAAACAAAAAAACTCAAAACTTTGTTCTAAGAATTATAATCATTCCTCATTTTTTCCTAAAACGTGTATAAATATCAGCATCAAGTGCTGAGTATTTGGCAGGATGAATCTGGGTTAATATGACGAAGGGCATGAATTTATCAAGTAAAACAATGTCAAGTTTTTACTGTTATTATGGCTCCCTTTCAACATTTCATTCCTTTTTTAATTGAATTTTTCCTCTGTTGACACTGATCATTTTTTCATTCTGGTCTTTTATTTTTGCTCCAAAACTTCTAAAATTAGCCTGCCGTGGATGCGGTGTATCTGCTTGCACTACGCTAAATGAAATCAGCATCACAGCTCATCTGAGCAACTGAACACACTTTAGTGAATGAGCTCTCTGAGCTTAGACGTGATTAACAGCTGTTGCATTCCCCAAAGGCTTTATTTTGCACTTGATGGAACTGCAGTTACACTCTTCTTGCCTAATTTTATTCACTGTGGTCCTGATGTGTGTGTAACTTTCAGTAACTTTCTTTGTAAATCAGGCCTTTCCAAACTTAGCACGTTAATGGTCAGGTCTAACTGTTGCTCAGTCACCTCAGTGTTGTGGAGTTCTTAGTCACTGTTGTGTCTGGGCCCCACCGGCGGAGCTGTGCACCGAGGCCCGTGGTTTGCTCGCTCGGCCTGAGGGAACTCATTCTGCCGCAAGAGTCCATCCCTCTTGGAGGGCGGCCACCGTCACTGGGCAACGGTCTTACACAACAGGAAACAGACTGGGGGGATTCCGTCACTGCAGCACAGTCAAAGGGAGCATTGAGTGGAGACAGGAAGGCTATGTAAAGAGTGGAGCGGGAGGGAGCTCCACGAGCAAGGCCATTACTGTGCGTCCTCCTCATGCTGCTGTTACTGTTTCTACTTTAGTCGCTTTATAAGCTTCTCGATTTATTTTTGAATGTGGCCTGAATTTTACGACGTGGGCTCATGAATCACATCGTAAAAGTAGCTGAAATAACACATTTGATTACGTTCCCTTGTGAAAAATGAATGTGTAAATAAAGAAAACAGGCAGACGAACATTGGTATATGTCATCCCTTGCTTAGGCCCTTTTTATGTTGTGTTATACTCCAATTATTGTGAAAGCATGCAGCTTAATACAGCTGACCCTTTTATTGTTCTCCCCCCTACAATAACCTTTTCATTATCATCCGTTTCACCCATTAGGACAATCAGAAAAACAGATTTTCTGGGGATCTACATGTGATTCCCATCAGCACAAACCCACGTCATTCCACCAGTGCATTGCATGGACAGATGGGCAGACCCTGGGGGACGCGACCGTGGAGGTGAGTGTAGCTATGATGTCAGACCCCCAGCCTCCCCCCAACCCACCCACGCTTAAATGCACGGGCTGGACCGTGACGGAACATGTATGCCAACAGAGGTCAAATGTGGTGTTCGTTTATTTTAACTGCTTTCAAACACACTGACGCATCACTTGTAGATGTGCGTATATGCATCAGCCCTCATAGCAACTTTATGAGTGGTGCTTACCCAATAGTTTGTGGACGTGACGGCATCTATTCAACATCTGTGGAAGATCTGGAGGTGGAAGAGATCAATAGCGTAGTGTAGTTCAAATGTCATTGTTGGAACAAAACCTCATATCTGCGAAAGGAACTTACCAGGAGAAGGGAATATACCTTCTCCGCTTATAATGGAAGTCAATTCATTGAAGCAATTCATGCTGAGTACTTCATGTAATTCATGCTGAATCAATAAGGATGGAGTTGCCAGACAGGAGGAAGAGAGGAAGGCCAAAGAAGAGGTTCATGGAGGTGCTGAGTGAGGACATGCAGGTGGTTGGTGTGAAAAAGGAAGATGCAGAGGATGGGAAGAAATGTGGTGGCCCCTAACGGGGGCAGCTGAAAGGAAAAGACGAAAATGCTGAATCATTTGTATTTGTACCTTTTACTGAGGGATTTTTACATAATGTAAACTTTACTACACCCCACAAACTGCAGAATCTGTAGAATCAGTAGTTTACCTCCATAAAAAGTACGGAAATAACATTTATTTAATTCATAAACAGAATAAATACAGCAGCAGGTTATATTAACCCTTCAGTTATTGGGAAAAATGTTCAGCAAATACACTTTCCAGCACCTGGAGACTGGCAAACTGAGGTTGTTTGTGTCTGCAGTGCTATCCGTCATCTGTGTGCTGACCGTTGCAGCCAACGCAACAGTCATTGGTGTCCTGCTCAGCAACATGTGCAAAGCCAAGCTCTCCCTGATCAGTTTGCTGCTCCTCATCCTCATGGTGGCTGGCTGCTCTTGCCTTTTGCCTTTGCTGTGCTGTTTAAGGCTCATGCACCAGGTGGACGCTGGGTTTGCTTAAGACTACTCATTATATTTGTTAGGGCTGTGGGGATCTTTCCAGAAGTCGTGGGCAACAACAAAACATTTTGGTGATATGACAATGATGCCTTTGCACATCCTTCATTTTACTGTCATTTTATTTGTTATATTCATTGCTTTATGATCATGTGGGCGGCGGTGGCCTAGTGGTTAGGACCTTGCCCTTGAACAGAAGGTCGCAGGTTCCATTTCCGACCCAGGCACCACTGAGGTTCTCTTGAGCAAGGTACCATCCCACTACACTGCTCCCCGGGTGCTTTTTGTAGCTGCCCACTACTCCATGTGTAGACGTGTGATGGGTTAAACACAGAGGTCACCAATGACCTTTAGGTCACAGGACCAGCTGCCTAATCATAACACTATTGTACCATTATTCACCATTAAACCATTATAAGGGTGCTTAAAACTGTTTACTGCCTTCAGGGGCAATAAAATAATCACTGCTATGTGAATACTAGCTCTAAACAGAAAACACACAGACCTGCTGCCATCTACATGGGCCTCAGCTTCCTCTGAGACAGTTCTTCACTGAAGGAGTCAATGTAATGACATGTATCGTGTCCAAATTTCTTTTTCTTCTTCAGTTTAGCACTGGAGCTATGAGACATATGTAGCTAACAAACAGTAGAAGTCAATAAAATCTTTTCTATACTTACATCCCCAAAGCTGCTCTTAACCCACTCAGACAGCATTCAGCTTCTTTAAGGTGGTACATACATGGGAATGTGGTTTAGGGGCTCAGTATAAAACTATAAAAGCTATAAAACTGGATTATATAGAACTTTACAGCCATTTCAGTCAACACCAGGGCTGGAATTCACAAAGTGCTGCTCTTGGATCACATTCTACCATGTTTATGGTCACTGTCATAAAAAAAATTATTCTAGATCACCACTCACGAGGCGGTTTATGAAAACATACCCTTGTTTAAGAAAGCTGCCCACAGTGTTTAGCTGCACAGTAAAGTTTTGTCCAGTTTATAGCTCACAGTGACTCTTAATGAGTCCAAATCCACATCAATGAAGCCTGTGCCACCTTAACAAAGAGCTGGATGTGGTTTGAGTGGTTTGAGAGAAGTTGTACACTGATCAGCTATAACATTAACACCACTAACATTTACTATCTAGTTATTCCATTACAATGACACCTGTCGGGGGGGGGGGGGGTATACTAGGCAGCAAGTGAGCAGTTAGTTCTTGAAGCTGATGTACTGCAAGCAGGAAAAAAGCAAGGTCATTGGAACTTTGGTGAGTGCTGACTTTGGTAAAAAGGTGTCAGGACACACAGTTTACCAGTTTCAGCAGCATGAGGGGGACTTACTCACTATTAGGTGGTGTTAATGTGATGGCTGATTAGTAAATATAGTGTATGCACATATCACAGTAGACACATGTTCCTGCAGCTACAGCTACTTCTGCCGGTTTCAGCTGAACTATTCATTTTTTCTTGAACAATGTTGAAGTAATATTTTTTTTATCATAAGCATGTGCTTGATTTTAGTCGTAGCAAGAGAGCATGTTAACAATTGATGGGATTTGTAGGCTGACGCTGATATCAATGATATCAATTTTTTCAGAGAATGGGAATATATCCACCTAGATTTAAATAATGCAACTTGTATATAACTTCTTTTTTTTTCTCTAAGTTTGAAATTTAGGCAAAAAATTTAAATTTTATAGCATGGTTTTCTAGAATTGCCTAAATATTCTGCTCTTGGGAAGAGAAATAAATGCAAAATATCAAATATTAGTTTGAAATAGCATTTTTTTTATTTTATTGCTCTTTCCAGTAAATATCTGCTGATACTAATATGATTCCAATATCATCATGCACCCCTAGTTTTTGGTCCTTGACATTGCAGTGACAAAAGTAATAAATAACAATAAATCAATTTTAATTTATTGATATGAGAAAATCTGTAGATGTGTTGCTTCTTTTATTCCAGCATGGCCGTTTTTTTTTTTTTTTTTTGAGAAATGTGAACTGCTTTTCACGGGAGGGCTTCCTCACCCCTTAATGCTCACTAGCATCTTAATGTAGAGTTGCATTTCACACACCCATAGCCAGAACTGTCCTAGTCAATGATATAACAGGTTTATATGGAACATTGATTTAATTAAAAAATATTGGAGTCAGTTTTCTTTCCCATGGAAGAATTGCCACTGGGTGTGTGCAGAAAGAGGCTAGTTAACAACTTAGGCCTAGTCCACACTGGCGTTCAAATCCATGACGTATTGACGTGAATATGACGCTACACTCGCGTTCGTTTGCCTCTGTTGAACGCCAACCTGCAGCCCAAAATGTAATACTGCGTGTCCACCTGTGGGGGCAGTAATGAGTGTATTTTAAATCTGTGGGGCTTGAGCTTTATACTGTACTGTATTCGTGAAATATGGATCATTGGCTTTATTTAGACCTAAACCTTGAAGTCGTTGTGTTAAAAACTCTCCTGATACGGCGAAAATATCGTCACCGCTACTGAGATCACACTCTGGGTCATGCAGTCCTTCATGCTGTAGTCATTCAGAGCGCTAAACTAACAGCATGCAAACGCAACGGAGATGTTTTCTTTGCGCTTGTCATGATTTCGGCAGAAATTGACGTCAAGAAAAAGCCGCATGCGACGTTTTTTGTACGCCATCTGAAAGCGAGCCCCCAAAGCCCGTGTGGACGGTCTGATTCGCTCCAATGGACAAAACGTCGGCATTTGACCTGCGCTCACCTGACGCCATAAAGGTCAGTAAAAGCTCCATACGCGCGTTCGGTCGGCTGCGCGTTCGGGTGGCGTCAAAAAAACGCATGCGGCTTTTTCCTTGGCGTCAGTTTCTGCTGAAATTCTGACAAGCCCAAAGAAAACGTCTTTATTGCGTTTACATGCCGTTAGTTTAGCTCTGGAGGACTACAGCCTTTTTTAACACAACGAAGTCAAGGTTTAGGTCTAAACAAAGTCACTGATCCATATTTCACTAATACAGTGAACCTCAAATCCCACAAATTGAAAAACACTGATTAGAGCCCATTCACTTTTGCAAGAGTTGAACGCCCGTGTGGACTAGTCCTAAAGCAACAAATATTTTTTAACAGATACTTACACCTATCAACACTGAACTTATTCATTACACCACAGAGGCCTACAAGCACCCAAAACAGCTTATTACGCACCCATCAGCTTAACCATGTACGCCTTTATAGCAGTCTAACTCAGCCGCAAGCAACGCTTCCGGAACCGTCCGGATGACACAGGAAAACCTCACTAAGAAACGGGCACGCAACACTGGAAAAACTACAGGCAAACTGACGTCCAACTGGACGTTCGTCAATCCTCACGGCTGGGGCTATTTATTACTTGCAGCAGGAGGAAACTGTTTACAGCAGCACACGGCTCAGTTTCGCATAGCTGGAGAAGAGAGGGAGGGACACACACCTCCCCTCTGCCCCAATTAGGCCCCTAGCCTGCGGGCGAGAGCTTTCCATGAGGTCAAACAAATAAGTCGGACTCTCTGTATGACCGGAGCGTGGACGCCAGAAGAGGGAGAGAAACGCTGCTACTATTTACCCGTGATGAAACTTGCAGCTAGTGTTTCACGCCTATGCCCATGCATGGTGTTGGGGGTGGGTGCGGGGCCCATGGTTGGCACTTATTGTCCATCTATGACAATTATGATTGCCATATCTAACCGAGCTCATTATGGATAATGTGATTCAAGGAGCTGCTTGGTGTGTGTGTTTAGAAAAAGAGTGTGGTTTATGACTCTAATATCCATTGTGCATATTTATGTCAATCTGACACTGCTGCAGATTGCAGTCGTGGTGACCGGGACAGTAGATCTAGATTTGTTGTTTGTTATGTGATAAGTGCAATAAACAAGTAGCTTTCCAGCACGGATTCTCACCCACTAACACCTATCCAACCCCTTGAAAAGAAAACAACAACAACATGCTGCAGTGCAGTTGCACGTGCAGTGGCCTGGTCTGGGCCTTGGATCTAATTCAGAGCTGCAAAGACCCATTAAATGTGCTGTGCACACATCAGGCAGCAGTCTTGTTTTGTGCAGTTGGTAATTTAAGCGAGGACACATCAACAGCATGACGCGAAACGCTGCCGAAAATGAGCCTGCTCGTTAATCTTCGGCCTCGCGCGTTCTTCTCGCTGCTCTGTCAGGCTCGGCATTAAGCGCTCCGCCTTGAGTACAAAGTCAACACAACTCGCTCCACAGCGCAAAAAAAGTGTTTTGCCTTCCTTCGGTTAGGCATTCGGAGGCGCTCGCGCTGTGTCCCGTGCGTTTCAAGATATCCTTCCCTCGCGCTTAAAATAGCGCGGGAGGATCTTGTTTACATCCGCGACGACGACGACGCCCCGCGGCTGCTAAGCGACGAAACACACGCCACACAGCAGCGTCGGTATCCATGGAAGAGCCAATGACCGTCCCATTCAGAAGCGAACTGTCCGCTCGCGCGGTCTTCGGCGCTTCCTGTGGTGCACGTGACCTCTATAATAATATCTATATTAATACTACTACTACTACTAATAATAATAACTTTCTTTAATACATAAAACGTAACTCAAAGTGCTGCACATATATAAATGAAATTTAAATTAGGAGAAATAAACAAATATTATTAATGAAAATGACACGGAAAAGAATAATAATAATAATAGCAATAATGAAATAATAATAATAATAATAATATCATCCTCGCTCCTGAGAACAAATACCTCCCCATTGCCCCTCGGACCCGGCCCGTGTCATTGCTCAGTGGAAGTGGCTCCACATCTGCCAGTGCTGAGAGAGAGAGAATCCCTCCGTCGGTCCGCTGGGACGCGCTGCTGACGTCAAGGCCGGAGAGAGGTGGAGGTGGGGGCGGAGAAACGCGCACGGAGGTGTTTCCCGCCTTTATAAAGCAACGGAGACCTCTCGGCTGCGAAGCAGTGCGTCACGACCACCCCGAAGCGCCTGGCGCGTCTCTCCCAGCTTCACTCCAGTGTGAAGGGCGAACCGAGTCAGAGCAGCAGCGCTGACATCGTGAAGAGTGTGTGGACCCTTTTCATTCAGAAAAAGTGTGAAACTGTTGTGCATGGGACGTGCGATCCTTTGAAGGAGCTCAGATTGTTTTTTTTTTAGCTCCTCGGCTGTTTTTTTTAACAGAAGAAGTTAACCGGCGCCAGCTTCACCACGGAGAAGAGCTCCTTCTCTTGGCAACGATGAAATCAGCAGAAGAAGGTAACGGCTCCTCTCCTGAAGCCTGTCAGCATGGTTTTTTAAATCAATCTGCTCTAGTTTTCTGTGCACACAAACTCACATTCACCCTCTGCCCGGCGCGCGGCGCGCGCTCACTTTTCTCTCCTCTGGGGTGATGAAAGACGCCGGTTGCCCTTGGACACTTTGGTCCGCGTGGGCAGCCGAGCTCGGTGAGGGGGAGGGGGGGTGGGGGGGGAGGGTGGAGGGGGGGGGGTTTGGGGAGGCCGAAGGCGAGTGGGCGTGGCCCGTGAGCAGATAGCTGCGGCGCGAGACGTGGACCGTTAGCTTTGGCGCTCTTCGAATGAAGGAGTCGATTCATGAAACGACTACTCGGTTGCTTCATAATTTAGGAATCACATAGAGACTCGGAGTCGTTTGATAACACAGAACTGTTCGACTCCGCTAAAGTGTTTGCAGTGATTCTCGGCTTCAGGCGCTGCGCGGGTTAGTTGGAGGCGGTTTGCGCACATGATTTATTCTTTGTTATTCAGAGGCTTGTTTTATCATTACTGTAATGTATAATGTTTGTATAATGTATGCTTCTGTCTCTTCTGCCTGGGTAAAACTTGAGAGAAAGGGCTTTTGCACTCCACGCTGTAAGCATTTCTCATGTGACACATTGCTGCTGCTGCGTTACACGCGTCACGATATGTGACGTCACTGGCGACTTTTTTTCACAGGTTTTTTTTTTTTTTTTTTTTAGTTTTCTTTAGAGAGGTTAGTTTGTGATGTGGAGGCAGTCATCAAGCTGCCCACCTCTATTTCTCTATTTCTTTCCCCCTGGCTGTGGCCACACCTTTTAACCAAAACGAACTGACTTGGCCCCGTTGCCTGTATCGCTTTCCCATCTGTTTTTATGCTTAAGGGGATATTTTTAACACGTGGGATTTTTTTTCGTCATTTTACTTCCCGTGCTGAGGGACTGAGGTTCAGCAGGGAGTTCCATGCTGCTTTGTGCTACTTTAGCTCCACCAAACAGTGGCAAACAGGCCTATATTCACTTCACACTCTGATGCAACACTGCTATGCCACTGATAGATGCCAGTTTAAAAAAAAAAAAAAAAAAGCTGAGCCCCCTTTAAATGATTTAACATACAATGTGCAACTGTGTGCAAAAGTTTAAGCACCCCCAGTCACAGAGCCTCTCCCAGAAACAAACTTAAATATTGCATTTTTATGCAAAATTTAGGTCACAATGTTTGTTTTTTATTTGTATATTTATTAACATATTGAAAAATATGTAATAACATTAAATTCAAAATGTGCCATAACTTTTGCACAGGCCAATTAAATGCAAAAAATGTTTTGTTTTTTTCAGTTAGGGGCACTTTAAGCGTAAACTCATTATAGATATGACATGAAATGACATTTCTAAAGTAGTTTGTAAAAAACCTGTCAGGTAGCTTGCTATATTAGCTTTGGTTTGTTAGCTAGCATACGATGCATGTAAATTATACCTACTTACCTTTCAAAAATCCTCTTGCAAACGTCCATGAAGTTGCAGCAGGTTTGGATATCAAACGTGTTGAATATGGATATGAAATCTGCTCAAGTGATTTTTACCTTGATTTTTATTTAGTGACTGTAAATGGCTGTGCATGTTTTCTTCATGTCAAACATGTGCTCCATTGGCACTGTTTCCACAGCAACTGCCTACACAATCACCCATACAGAGACCTGCATGTGTTTGGATTATTTCAGTATTATTTTATTCAGCTACATCTTTTTTTGAGCTTTACTTTTAGGGTTCTGTTTTAGGGTCTAAGTGCTAAGGGCAAAACAATGACAATGAAGCCTAAAAGGATGTTGAAAAGTTAGAAAAAAATTATATAGTAAAAAGTGTCTTATAAAGTTTATTGTTATCTTGACAAAGAGAGAGCGAACTGTCCAAAATTAAATGCATTTAAAGATATGACCAAAGACATGAAAGTGCTTGTAGTGTCAAAGCAACCATTAAATATGTGTGTACAGTGATTGTACATTAAAATGTGCAGAATTTTTTATTCTCTGTATGAAAAGGTGTGTTTTACATTTTTACACAGAAAACACCTGTGTTAATAGGTTTAAGCCATTTATCTGAGCTGTGAGTTTCTTTCTGCAGCAAAAGTATAAGTGAACATAAGTATCAATGCAAAAAAAAAACGTACTGTGTTATTTGATCAGGGGTGCCAAATTTTTGTTGCATATGACTGTATTACATATGAATAAATGGGAGACCAATTTATGCATTATCATCATGCAAATTTCCAAATAATTAACGTCAGCTCATTGGTGAGGAAACATTTTTTAAATCAAGCACCAGATCTTTATCAAATGCTTGTTTACGTGTCTCTCCCCAGATGCGTACAGCTACACACCGAATGTCACCCTGTCTCTTCCATTGAGCAGCCCATGTCTGCCCCATCAATATCACAACCTGCAAACCAGCCCCTTAATCTCAGTTTCTATCAGCCAGCCACCCTCCTTCTCCCCCCATGAGGACATGACCTCAGTAGGATACTACCAGTCCTCTGGCTCCGGCCCCAATGGAGCCCCCGCTCTAGAGAGCCCACGCATCGAGATCACGGCTTACAGCCAGTTCCCTGAGGACGAGGTGGAGGAGAGCAGCATGCCAGTGGTCAAGCGGGTGAACTCCATTGTGACTTTAACGCTGCCCAGTGGTGACGGCTACCGTGACCCCAGCTGCTTGAGCCCAGCGAGCAGCATCTCGTCCCGCAGCTGCCACTCTGACGCCTCTTCATACGAATCGGGCTACTCATGCAATTATGACAACTCACCACAAAATTCTCCCTGGCAGTCCCCTTGCGTTTCACCCAAAGGCTCCTCCTCACTCTTGTCCAGCGCTGTTGGCACCTCTCCCCGCCACTCGCCATCAGGATCTCCCCGCACCAGTGTGACTGATGACAGCTGGATGGGCCCTCGTGGCTCACGGCCAAACTCGCCCTGTGGAGGTAAGCGTAAGTATGCTGCACACAAGTACCACCCATACTCACCGAACCAGTCACCAGGGCTATCACCGCAAACCTCACCTCGACTGAGCGTGACCGAAGAGACTTGGCTACCCAACACCAACCAGTACACCAATTCTGCCATTGTGGCAGCCATTAATGCCCTCAGTACGGACGGTATGGCCGAGCTCGGTGAGGGGATCCCACTAAAGACCAGGAAAACCAGCTTGGAACACAGTGCTTCAGTAAGCCTGAAGATTGAGCCTGGAGGGGAGGAGATGGGCTCTACAGAACTCTGTCATGAGGATTACTCCACTTCACGACTGCCCTTCAAAAAAGAGAGCTACACTGGCTTTCTGGATGTACCTCAGCATCCATATTGGTCTAAACCAAAGCCCTATATCAGGTAAAGTGTTCTGTGTTCTGTACAGGTACATTTAGGTTGCTACTAGTGTAGATCCCTTGTAGTACTGCAAATTTGCACCAAGGATTAATGGGTAGCTACAGTTGCTTCAACCATTCTTCTCTTTTTGATTTACCAGAGGTGGGCAGCTCTGATCCTGAAGGGCCAGTGTCCAGCACAGTTTGGTGATTTTCCTGCTTTAACACACCTGGTTCAGATCACCTATTAATTTCCAGAGTAGTGAGTGTGTTTAAGGAAGGTAAACTACCAAAACTTCCAAACTGTGTTGGACACCGCCCCTCCAGAATCCGAGTTGCCCACCCCTGTCTTAGAGCGTGGTTACAAAGCCCAGTGGTAAAAATGGCCTTAGAGGTTTGAATCCCATGACATGTTGCAATTCAAAATGTGCTTTGACCAGTGCAGAGTATTGACCTTAATTAAGGTTGAGAAGCATATTTTCATAATTTACTAGACCTTTTACTGTCCCTCTCTCATCTTTAGCCCATCCTTGCCAGCTCTTGACTGGCAGCTGCCCTCCAGTTCTGGGCCCTACAGCCTTCAGATTGATGTACAGCCCAAATCTCACCACCGTGCCCACTATGAGACAGAGGGGAGCCGAGGGGCTGTGAAAGCACTAGCAGGAGGGCATCCAGTCGTGCAGGTATTTATCTATATCTCCCTGTCTTTGAGTTTGAGCCACCCTTGCTTATTTCCCATTAAGGGTTAGAGTGCCCATTGCAATAACCCTTAATCCTGCTTCCTCAGTTCTTTACAAAGACAACCATGTTGTAAAGTCATTAGCCTGAACTGTAACATCCCTATGCGATTGGGGTCAGACTGAAAAAAATATTTGCTTGGGACTAACACATTGGCTTGTAGTTAGAGCTTATGTTGGAGTTTTTTTGTAAATTTTTAATGCTGAACTCTCTAATAACCTGAAATAGGAACCATTAACATATTAACATGAGGCATATTTTCATCCACTCCTTTTTGTTGCTGTATCCAATATGTATCGAATAGAGACGCCTGTGAATTATGACAAATTGAGTAATGAACTTTGTGATTTATCACACCATTTTCTTTCAAAATTTCATTTTTAATACAGCTGTAACAATGAAATGATCTGTATCGATGCATTAACCAAAATATTGCACAATCTGATGTATTGACGAGACACAAAATCGGTGTGTGCTCACTCCACAATTAGTTTGACTTTTGACACATTTTACCATGAGCAGTGTTTTGTACTGAGAAGCTGCTCCCACTTATGATTGACTGCTGTATTTTACCATTAATAATAAAATGTTTACATTATAATTTGTTTGCATGTGTGATTTCATGGAAAGTTAGCAGGCTGTGTGGATTTACATCATATTTCATACTGACTGCAGACCCCAGTATCCGAATCAACCAAGTTGCATTGCGTAAAAAATGTATCAGATCACTGGCAAAAATAATCCATGTAGGATTGAATTGTGATGAAAAAATGGAATCTACAACTATAGTTTTTACAGTTAAAAACAAATTGCTTAGGGTGAAATCAGACACTGAAAGCCTTTTTTTTAATGCAGGCAGTGCCTGCTCTCTTTTGACAGTCCAGACACAACTGTTGACGATCAACAGTGGCTGTTCAGGAGCTGGCTGTATGTTTTAGCAATAATGCGGTGCTAAACCTCAGAGGAGTGGTAGAAATACTTCAGGTATTACACAAGACCACAAAGTGTTGACGACAGCACAGTCCAGTCAGTTCCGTAACAGACGCCGGTGACTCACCCGTCTCCTATGATCTTACTTCTCGCTCATAGAGGCTGACCATATCACTTGGCCAAAGACCATCATGAATGGAGGGCATAAGTCATAGAGGGAGAGAAGCACAGCCGTCAGTAGCCGAGGCCTTCGACCACACGCATCTTGCAGGATCGTAGCCAGAGCTACACTATAGAACGACACAAAGGGGAGCTGCCCCACGTCTGCTCAAACGCTCTACCCCGAACACCTCCTTTCACATCTGCACCGGCTGGATACATCAGTTCAGCGTAATGAGGTGCTAATGATGCTGAACATATGGCTCTGTGCTACTCTCCTGTGAAGAACCCAACCGCTCTTTCTCTCTCACTCTCTCTTGAACCCCCCACCTTTTTCTCGCGCTCACCGCAGTTTCCGCTCCGCCATACAGTCCGCCTTTTGTTTAGTAAAAGTTCCCAGTGCAGCACTGACATCATGGGGGCCGGCGCACAGTGGAGGCGGCCAGTCTGAGCCGCACACGTATTTGGCTGCCTGCTGAAGGGGGTTGTGTGTGTGTAAGAGTGGTGAGGGTTCTCAAGAGAGCCTCACACAAGGTTGTCCCATCCCGTAAAACCTCCAGATTATAGAGCACGCTCTGCTGTGGACGCTCTCCAAAGAGCCCTCACTGCATCTCTTCAACTCCCCACATGTGCTTTGCTGGAGCCTGTGCTGTCCTCAGCTAGGCCTCAACGGTTGCTGTTTCAGGCCTGCTTTCCCTTTTTTCGCTGTTGTTGACAGCCAACCGCACGCACCATCAGATGGATGGTAGATGGTGAGCAGCTCCTGAGTTATGTCGGCCCCACCACAGCTATGGGCTTCTGTGTCTTAGCTATGGGCTCGCTCAGGAAGTCCGTCTGATTGGAGAATGTCTTGCTCAACACAAACTTGTGTCATAACTGGAAAGAGTGACGGAATGCTAGCTGCTGTTGGTTTTAGGGGGCTGGATGAGATTATACAAATGGGGAACCCTCAGGGCCTTATACAACTTAAGAGAAGGCCCAGTGGTTTCTGTAAAATAAAGTTTATTGGTAAAGGTAATAGTTCAGCAAAAAATCGAATGTATATAATTTCCCCTCAGCCGCAAGTGGTTTGATTTGATTAGCCAAGTTATGCTTGCCGTCCAAAATGTACTTTATTTTAGTACTGGAGTCACAAAGCTAATGTGGTTAACAAATACTAGAACCCAATTTGTTTAGCTAAAAATGCGTCACGGCAACTTCTCTTAACCCACTCCAACCACTTCCAGCTCTTCATTAAAGCAGGGTAGACTTGTTGATCAGATTTGCTTACTGTGAACTACACATTTGAATAAAAATTCACTGCTACAGGCAGCTAATTTAGACAACAGAGGTTTTACAAGGTAAATTCTTCTGTATTTATCACAAAAAGGTGAAATAGTTTGTGAAAATATACCCTGTTGTTTGCAAAGGCTGCTCGCCGCATTCAGCGTGCAAACTAAAGTTTTGCCAATTTATAAAGCTCACACAAAGTCATACTGTGTCCTAAACCATGTCAACAAGTTTACACAAAGAGCTAGAAGTGGTTTGAACATGATTGAGAGCAGTGTTGGGAATATATTCACAGAAAAGATTTGAGTGATTGTTAGCACTGTTCTCATGAAGCAAAATTTGGACACATGTCTTGCAATGGACTTGAACTGGACTTGGATTGACTGCATCTGTAAGTGGAAAATTGTGCAAACTGTTCAACTTAGTACTTTACGTTTTGTCGGAAACAAAAGGTTTACATTTTTGCAACACCTAGCAGAAAATAATTCAATAATTCAAGATCATTTCTCTCAATATCTCAGTGAATACAGCCAAGCAGGGTCTCTAACCTTCAGGAGCAGGACATTACACATAAAATTAACTAACAGCATAATTAAGAAGGTTGAGACCAATATGTGAAGAAGCATATTTAGGCCTACTGGAGATCTTACATATGTCACTGAGGATATGAGCCACAGTTTAACCAGGTCTTGGTCAGTTGATGGAAATTTAAAAACAATATTGAATTAGGTTTTTTTTTTAACTTTTTTACTAACTGACCCAAAACTGAACCATTGAACTAGGACACAGTTTTCTCCAGGACTTTTCTTTTAAATGTTTTGTGGTACAAATGGTTTTATATTTTTGTGTTTGAATTAACTGGAGCGCACGTGTTCTCCACATTGCAGGCCTTTATAGATCATGTCACACTGTTCCCTCTACTATGGCATTCTGCAGATAGTGAGATAGTGAGAGTGGGTCCAGTAGCATTAGAGGGCAAGAACTGACCTCGGATCATGGACGTGAGGACGAGGTGCTCTGGTCTTTGTCCCATGAACAGACAGAGTCTTGGCATTCCTCTAGTGGGTGATAATGCGATGAAGGGAGGGGGATCTCTCTCTCCCTCTAGCTCCCCTCCCTCTGCTTGTCTAAACTGAAATGCCAGGTTTAAACATATCCTCTTAAGTAAATATTCAAACCTCCCCAGCCTTCTCACCTCACACGCTATTAACCTCCCTTTATATCTCAACATGCCTCACGTTTATTATGCAACTTACATTTTCTACGGACATTTCTCAAATTTACATTTGAGTAGAGAGAGAGAGAGAGAGAGAGAGGGACTATGTGTTTAGTCAGGTAGATACAATGATCAGTGAACAGTGATGAATGATATGGCAGAAATACAACATTGTATTATTTGAGGACATTTCATATTGCACTTCATATGTGCACTGGAAAGAAAGAAACCCTTCACACTGAAATCTCACAACAATACTTCAGTTAGAAATCAAGTAATGACACAAATCTAAGAAAGTCATGTTTAAAGATTCTACTACTACCAGCCACAACTTTAAAACCATTTTGTACGTTTCCCTCATGTTTCTAAACCAGCTCTTACCCATTGAGGCATGGACTCCACAAGATGTCTAGAGGTGTGCTATAGTATCTGGCACGAAGACGTAGTAGATACTTTAAGTGCTGTAAGTGGGGCCTGCCTTCCCACGGATGCTGGACTGGATTAAGATCTGGGGAACTTAGAGGTCAAGTTCTCATTTGTAAACAAGGCTTGCAGTGTGTCAGTGTGGATTACCATGCTGAAAGAGGTCACTGCTATTGGGGAATACCTGTGCCATGACATAGGGTACTTGGTGCTTTATAGGGGGGTAGGATTTACTAGGCAGTAAGTGAACAGTCAGTTCTTGAATTGGTGTTCAAAAAGCAGGAAAAATTAGCGTACGGATCTGACCCACTTTGACAAGGGCATCAGAGCATCTCCAAAACAGCAGGTCTTGTGGAGTGTTTTAGGTGTGCAGTAGTCAGAACCTACGACAAGTGATCCAAGGATGGACCCCTGGTAAATCGGTGACAGGATCATGTGCACCCAAGGCTCATTGATGCATGTGTGGAGTAAATTCTAGTCTGCCTGATCCTATCTTAAAGGGGAACTCCTGTTGTACAAAATGCTGACTCTGAGAGAAAGGGGTCAGAACACAGTGCACCACAGGCAGCATGAGGAGGACCTAGTCAATACTAGGCAGATGGTTTTAATGTTTTGGCTGATTGGTGTATGTAGTATGTAGTGGCCCAATACAGATTAAATATCCCAACACTAAAAATTGCCCACCCCTGATCAAAGGTGAAGGTTTTCTGTATAAAATAAATGTTTATGTCTGTACTTTTCAGCTGCATGGCTACATGGAAAGCGAGCCTCTAACTCTGCAGCTGTTCATCGGCACGGCAGATGACCGCCTCCTGCGTCCACATGCCTTCTACCAGGTCCACCGCATCACAGGCAAGACTGTGTCCACACCTAGCCACGAGATCATGCAGGCCAACACCAAAGTGCTAGAGATTCCACTGCTGCCAGAGAGCAACATGAGGGCCATGTGAGTATGTGTGTGTCGAATGAATGGTTTGTTGATTTTTTAAGCGAGTAAGTGCAAGATCTGCTGTTTTGCAACTGGGCTTGCAAACTTAGAATCAACCTAAACACACTGAACACTGACTGACTTATTAATATACTTATTTTGATGGATGTTGCAGTTTTATGATATAAGTAATGTGAGGCAGGTGAGTGCACCCACTCTGTATCTAACTTGCACTGAAATGTTGTAGCATAATCATTCACTCATTGTGGCAAACAGCCCGTTTATTCAACTTCACGTCATTAAAAAAAAGGCAAATTCATCATTTTCCAAACCCCTTGTCCATTTTGGGTTATGGGGGAGCTGGAGCAGGGTTCACCCAGGACAGGAGGCCAACCCATTGCAAGGGAATACATAGACAGACAACCACACAAACATTCATACCTACGGGCAATTGTTTTTAGATTATCCAGTCAACCTACTGCAGCCTTTGGACAGTGGGAGGAAACCGAAGCCTCATTATTAAAGGACAAATGCAGCAGTGTAGTCACAAGCACACACATTGATATGTCACATTGACACATCAGAATGTGCGCTATTCTGGTTGACGCATCAATTTGGATAGATTAGTTGTTACAACACTACACATTAGCACCTAAAGAGTTCATTTGACACTTCTTTGGGGGCACCTATTGTAGGGTCCCATGCTAAAGAGAGTAAAAATCACACTGTTGATAGTGTTAATGTGATGCCGAATAGTGTTAAGTAGAGCATTTGCTGTGTGCAGTGTTACACACACTAGTGTTGTTAATAATTCACACTTTGGGACATTTAGCACTTCTAGAGTGGTTTGTCCTCCAGCTCTTAACACCAGAAGTCCTGACACTGCTGACTGTCAATCTGTGAATAACATGAGCAAGATTGATGTTGCAAGAAAAATGCCAATCTGTAACAACTGACTTTCATTCATTATTAGCAACATTAGCACTGTAAAGTGCATTTCACCATTTCTTTACAGTAAGGCATATACACACAGCAGATATGATTCATGTGACATTTTCACAGCTCTTTAGAGTGGATCCTTGTAAAAGTGTATGTGTGTGTGGGTTGGTGGAGCCCCAGCTTGGTGGGTTTCCCTCCCAGGAGCTGCAAGGCTCATGTTACAAGAGGCCTCAGGATGTGTGTGGATGTGTGTGGAGCCTCTAACGGGGCACTAGGGTCTGGCAAGTGTGTGTGTGTGTATTATTCAGAAGCAGCCCGACTAGCTCAGCACTTTTCTCTCCCGCTTAAATGGATGGATTACTTAACTCAGCTTATATAAAACTCAAACCCCTCTGTATCCTCTTTCAGTCTTTTTGGAAGGTATTCTGACAAGCTTGGCGAGATATGCTTCTAATGCATTTGTGAAAAATTGTAATAATAATAATAATAATAATAATAATATTATTAATAATAATATGTCTCCATGTTGGTTTTTAAGTAATAAAATGTTTTTTACATTAGAATGAAGTATTTTATTTAATCATTTTCAGAGAACCCTTGGCATAGGCTGTGGAAAATAGCTCTAAAGCTGTCAAACATGTCTTATGCCTCTCAATTCTGCCACTTTACATGTCCTAATACTTGTGGTGCTCTTTAGGAACATTATGTACCTCTTTCATATTAGTCTCACTTAGACACATTCTCCAGTGTGCAAAGGGATGTGTGTTAGATTTTAACCCTAACCCTTAATGATTCTAACCCTAGATCTGATAACGCAGTGTTCGCTAATAATAATAATAATAATAATAATAATAATAATAACTTATTATAGCAAATTAAACTCAAAGTGCTTTACAGGAAGTGCAAATATAGAATACAAAAGATGACAATAAAATGTTTAATATATTAATAAAATATTAACTAAATGTCTTTTAAAAAGAAATAATTAATTAATTAATAATAAATAAATGAATGAATAGCAATATACAACATAATACAACTAAAAGCTAGGATAAACAAACTAAAAGCCTGTTTTCAAGCATAAAATAAGTTTTTAGCATCCGAAGATATTATGTTTAAAAGCTATTTAACTGGGCAGCGTGTTTTTTTTAAACACTTGTATTAGAATAAATACATAAAAACATCTTAAACAGTGATTTTATGTGTGTCAGTGTGATCGCTTAACCTTGTGGAAGTGCCGTATTACTTGTAATTCCCATTAAAAGCCTGGGTTGACTCAATCAGTCATTCATTAGAGCAGCGGGGAGCTATCAGCAGCGCCCGGGAGCAGTGTAGCGTGATGGTACCTTGCTCAAGGGTACCTCAGTGATGCCTGGGCCAGGGCTTGAACTTGGTAACCTCCATGTTTTATGAAATATGACATTGTGTGTAGTAAGTGACACTGTTGAGAAGCATCAGGCAGCTTTATATGTTAAAAATGTATATCAGTTCTATAAAAGATTTGGATGCCATCAAACTAAAGTTATAGTTTTCAAACACTTTAAATAGCTCTCTGTCTTTTAAGTTCCATCACTGGGGAATGATTAACAGTGTTATGAATGGAATAAACATCCCACACTTTAACTGAAGGGCTCCTGAGTCAATACAGTGTCATTTGTGCCATAAAACATTGCATGTTTTCTTGTTACAAGGTTTAGATAAAGTGATACATATTCACCTCTTATGTACTTTGTAGTGTTCACAATTACCAAAAATGTGATCATGATTCATTTTGAATGCTTATGGTGACTCTTGCATGTTAAATGGGGTAAAAAACACTTTGGAGAAGTTGTAATAGTGTCTTTGTGAAAAGCAGAGGTTGAAGGCCTGGTGAAAGTGAGAGAGGACATTTATGAAGTGTTTAATGAATGCTCTTGAGCGCCATTAAAATGAGAATTATAGCTGAGTGAGGCACTTTGGGAGGAAAGTCGACGGAAAAACACAACAGCCTATGTTCAGCTTTGATTTGACAAAAAAATTAAACAAAAACTTGGGTCGACCCCAACTCCAGCAATGTGTGTTATAGAGTTTACAGGATTTATAGATGTTTTTCATCTGAGAGTTTTGTCTTTGCTTTGGCCTAGAATCGACTGCGCCGGGATACTGAAGCTACGGAATTCGGACATCGAGCTGCGGAAAGGCGAGACGGACATCGGGCGGAAGAACACCCGCGTCAGGATGGTGTTCCGCGTCCACATTAACCAGCCCAATGGCAGGACAGTGTCCTTGCAGGTGGCGTCCAACCCCATTGAGTGCTGTGAGTAAACAATACTTTCTAATAAACTGATCAAACACATCTTTATCTACAGTGGATGTTCACTTCGGATATGCATCGTATGCAAGTTAGTTATATTGCTTTAGATATTAAAAATGATTAATAATACATAAAAAGACTGGCATTAGTTTAACTAAAACACCTTTTTTCATGGCTTCCATGACTTCAAACCATTCTTGCCAACCCAATGTCATCACCAGATTGGCAGATTAGATTTTGTTGTGGTTGTGGACAATATGCTGAAAAGGTAATCAGTGCAATTAACATATCCACAAAGCAAACAAAATAATAGTGCTTATTTACAAAAGCTATGAAAACATTGTATATACTCAACTTTTACATAGACAAACAAAAATTGATGCTCATCTTTTAAGGACATATCCTGAAGGCACTATTTATGTCACATGTTACAGATAAAGGCAAATGCAGCATTAGGCGTGTTGCCCAGGGCCGTAGCATGGTGTACTTGGCCGAGAGGGACAATCAAACCCCAGTCATGTGCTTGCAGGGCAATGGTTTTAGCTACTGCACTACTCCAACCACATTTAGTGAAGCCTAAAAGATTCCACTGCAGCTCCAATAATGTTACTCCATATGGACACTTACATATTGTCTCTGTCGGGACAAAAAACCTTCTATTATTACATTCTACTATAAGGTAAGAAATGTTTTTTTTCTTTCTTCATGTTACCATTTAGGGGATAGAAGTTTTTTTTACATATAGATGTAACAGAATTACATATAGATACTTACACATGTATATACAGGCAGTGGTGGATTAGTGGTTAGAACATTGCCCTTGTGAACAGAAGACTGCAGGTTCAAGTCCCGGCCCAAGCACTACTGAGGTATCCTTTAGCAAGGTACCGTCCCACTACACTGCTCCCTGGGTGCTTTTGATAGCTGCCCGCTGCTCCACGTATGCACTGGCAATTTGTTAAATACAGACGTCACATTTCGTTGTGGTGCACTTTGTGTGATTGGGCAAATAAGAGAGTTTAACATATTAAATAATGCATATTCATTACATGATTACTGCATATAGATGGGTGTGACCCCATATCCTAACATTGTTTAAAATGAAATCTATATAATTTTACTAGAGAAAACGTTCTCAGTTAAGCCCTGAAATGGCCAGACGGGCAGGTCTAGACTTCTGTTACACACGATTCATGGCGGGGCACGAGATGTTACATAGCAGACTTCACATCTTTTTTAGGCCAATTATAAAATAATAGAGTTTGCTTTTAACATAGTATGTGTGTGTGTTTGTGTGTGTGTGTGGTTAGCCCAGCGGTCTGCACAGGAGCTGCCTCTCGTGGACAGACAGAGCATGGAGAGCTGTCCTGCCTCAGGAAGAGAGAGGATGGTGCTCAGTGGACATAACTTCCAACCTGACTCCAAGGTGGTGTTTGTGGAGAAAGCACAAGGTAGGGAAACCCTCTATGAAGCAGTAGGAGTGTGGTTAGATGATGTGATTACTGAAATAACGGAAACTCTATAGTCTCTCTGGTCTCTTCACCTCTTTGGTCCATTTTGGAGATTTGAAGGATTACCGTGGGATTATTTTGGCTGTATGCTGGATGAGCACTTGCCAGAAACTGTGCATTTATGTGTTTTGATTGGGTGTCTAGTTTTAACCATTGTATTACACAGAATGAGCAGTTTACACCTTCTTAGTACCTTCACACCTACTCAGTACCTGCTCTCTTTGGGTATTTTTAAGCAACTGGCCGGAAACACTTTTTACAAGCTTTGAATACTGGTTCCTGAATTGTTCTCAGTGCTACCCTTAAAAACAACAATACAACAATAGTTACATGCCATATTTAAGCATAATTTGTTGATAATAGTTGATGATAGTTTGGCTTAAATTTTTTTCATTGTTTTTATTTGATTTGTAACACATTTTTACACAATTATATATTCTTTTTTTATCGATAGCCATCTCAAAGACACAGAGAGATAGATGTCCTATAGCATTTCAGATAAATAGACTAGCTAGATTTTTTCTTGAATACCCATAGGTAGTGATGCAGAAATAAATTCAAGATGTATTTTTTTAATTAAAATTTTAGATTTGTTTTCATTGTCAGTTTATCTGGTTTACTAAGAATTAAAAAGTTCATGTTACATTTGTATGTTTTATAATGAGAGAAATAGTTAAACAGATAAATCTATATAAGACTCTGTTTTATTTTACTGTTTTATACTAAATACATACAGATTTATGGTTGTTAGCATCTTTCAGTATTTTTCAGTATGGGCAGTGTTTTGGCTTCTTTGTTTAAACATTGGTTGCCATTTTAATATCCTTCACTAACTTTGCTAAAAAATCATGGTGGGGTGGTTACGTTTGGGCCTTAGCTAATGTTACCTTGGCATAGCATGATTTTTAATTAGCCTAATAGCATATCTACTTAGTGACCAATGCCTGTGGTTTCATGATATAACATTGCGCTAGGCCTGCCTAAAAAGTAAAACACAGTCAATAAATATTTAGGAATGATCATAGGAGCAAACAGGAATATCAGAAGCAAGGTAGGCTACTCTATAGAGGCGTTCAAATATGGGCGGTGGTGGTTAGGACCATGCCGTAGTGAACAGAAGGTCGCAGGTTCAAGTCCCAGCCTGTTCACCATTGAGGTACCCTTAAGCAAGGTACTGTCCCACTACACTACTCGACGGACGCTGTTGATAGCTGCCCGCTGCTCCATGTGTGCCCGTGTGATGGGTTAAATGCAGAGGTCACATTTCGTTGTGGTGCTTGAGTGTGTTTACAATGACAAATTATCACTTTTAAATAAATCGTGTATAAATGAATGCACTCTGAGTGATGAGAAAGATGCATTGTGGTGGTTAAAAGGTTACAATAAATCTTTCCTCTTGCTTGTTAAGTTCAATGCATGTTAAGGTTACTGCAGAAACAGCAACAGTGAGAGGAACTTTAGCACAGGGAGGTGAACAGTTGGAGGGTAGCTGCTGTTCTCTGACAGATATGACTGCACAAAAATGTATAAATGATACATTGTGAGCTTATGACAGAGACAATATAGATAGACAGATACAGTATACAATAGCAGTTTAGGCCTACATGCAGACCTCTAATGGGACGTTTGCTAGTTCTGTAAAAATGTTCAGAATCACAGCAGTTACTATGAAAAAAATTCATTTGTGATTTCTCTAGTGCCTGTTGTCCATCTGTTGCTGGGCAATTTGTCAGTCCGATTTTTTTTAATGTGGGTGTAGACCCAAGATATTTGTGCCCAATAAGCTATGCATGCGTGTGCCTGGCCATCAGTCGTATCCACAGTGGTCAAAAGGTACATATACGAAATCCGTATCCACACAGCGCTGTGTGCCTTCATGCTCTGTCGCGCTCCTTCAGAAAGCAAATCTCTCAGACCACTACCTCCCTCCCTCGTTCCCTCCTCTGCCGTCAAAATATCCCTCTCCCTGCCAGAGTGCCACATGTGGAGCACATTAATGTGCTGTATTTTTAACCCAACAGATTTACATTTCCAGAACTTTCCATTGCCTGCGCAGGCCAGGAATGAAGCACAAACACAAAATGTGGCAGTCTGCACTGTCCCTAGTGCCTGGGCGTTTGTTTTGATTTTTTTCTCTCTCTCTCTCTTTCTCTCTCTCTCTCTCTCTCTCTCTCTCTCTCTCTCTCTTTCTTTCCCTCTCTCTGTCTTTCTCACTTTCCCTCTCTCCCACTCTCTCTCCCTTTAACCCTGCCATTTTATTTCTCTTCTTTTTTTGTTTTTCCACGTGGAAAATAGCAGCGGTAGCCCCCAGCTGTTGATACCTGAGGTTTACATACAGTGCTTTACTCGATGAGTAGGTGAAAAAAATGCAGGACGTACAGGAAAGGACGAGGCTTAGTGGTGTAAACAAGCTGGACGTCCTGAAGCCTGAAAGGAAGTGCCTCCATTGTTCTACCTGTGAAGAGACACGGCAAGGACACGGCAGGCCGCTGAGACGGAGTGTCCCAGAACAGCACAGGCATCCTGTTTTAGCAGCCGTTCTGTTTGACCAGGATAGAACGATAAGACAGACATTTCAGCTCAGTACTGCACAAGTGGCTCAATTCATTTTCCTCCACTGTCTTCAGTTTGTATACGTTTTTCTTCATAAGGATCTTGTGATTTTTCTGTGTCAGTTTTTATCCGCTCTTTAGGATTCTGTGTGACAATAAGGAAAATTACATTTTGTTCTCATTACAAACAGCCAATAGTGTCTTTGATACTAAGTGATATTGGACTTTTCTATTTCTTCTGAGGATTATGTTGTCATTGTGAACACACCCCATCACCACAACAAAATGAGACCTCTGCATTTAACCCATCCCCATGTGGAGCAATGGGGGGGGGGTGGGGGTGGGGGGGGGCTTAAGGCGGCAACCCTCCGATCACATGGGCAGTTCCCTAACCACTAGGCTACAATGTGTCTCTACAATGGATAAAAAGCAACGTGTCTAAGGGAATTGAAGCCAGACAGCAAGCTTCACCAAGTGTCTCTCACACAGTGTAACCACAGATGACTCTATTAGCGATGTTATCTTAACTCTACATGATGGGTGAAAGCAGAATGTGCACTCTTGAATTATGACCCTTGGAAGGAGTTTCTCTCAAGTGAGCATTCCCAGCTATGCGACTTGGATTTGCCCAACGCGAATGCTGCGACATGGAAACTGCAATCAATAAAACTCTGATTCAAAATCACACACATCCAAGTGCTATTGCTACATCTAGTCTTATTACCCATATAAAGGGCTCAATGATATATTACAGCTTTTATGTCTCCAAGTCTATTATTTTGCCACTAGAACAGTTCAGACCCATCAAAGCATGGACTCCACAAGACTTCTGAATGTGTTCTGGTGGTAACTGGCACCAAGACATTAGCAGTAGATACTCTAAGTCCATGGATCGCAGTAGTTTGTCCAGGACATTCCATAGATACTCAAGATCTGAGGAATTTGGGGGTGAATGAATAAAAATACCTATAGCCCATATTATTATTGCATATAGATTCGTATTTGACACCATGTTCCTACACTGTAGAGAAAGAAACATTTATGTCCAAATCTTTGCTGGCTAAAGGAAGTGTGAGTGTTCTCGTCAAGAGGGTTTCCCTGCAGCTGGCAGTAGCTGTGAATTCTTGGGCAGTCCTCACATGGAAACTCCCTGGTGCCAGCCCACCACCATCAGCTCACTCTTTCTCTTGCTCTCTGCCCTGCATGTAATTTTCTTTTGCCTCTGTCAGACGTTCAGGTAGATCTACCATGGAAGTAAACATCAGCACGAAACTGAGAATTGCACATGCATGCACATTGCTTTGCAATACCTTTGGGATGAGCCGGAGTGGCATTCGTGAGCCAGAACTAATTGTCCAACATCACTATCTGACCTCTTTGGCTGAATACAGTCAAACTGCTAAAGCAATGTTGCAACATCTACAGCATCTACTCCTTCTACAGGAGAGTAGAAGCATTTCTGAAGCAAAAAGGGAGGAAAACTTTCTGTTTCTACACTTTATTTCAGAGGAAACACTGGAGTCTACTTGTGGACATGAAGTGTATGCTTGTACTTTTGCAATGTCACTGAAAAAAAAAACAGATTAGCTGGTCGCATGTGCTAAAGGAATTGAGAGAGGAAAGATAAGAGTGAGTGGGCGCTGCTGCCTGAGCACAGCATGAGCTCGGAGGGCAGGGATTGTTTGTGTGCTCCAAACTAAGGAGAGCGAAAAGGGGACTCCTACAGTCTGACTCACACTCAGGGAATCTCCACCACCTCTCCACCTCCCTCGCCCTTTCCCTCTCTCTCTCTCTCTTTCTCTCTCTCTCTCTCTCTCTCTCTCTCTCTCTCTCTCTCTCTCTCTCTCTCTCTCTCTCTCTCTCTCTCTCTCACTTTCGCTCTCTCGCTTTCTCTCTTTCTCTCTCTCTCTCTCTCTCTCTCTCTCTCTCTCTCTCTCTTTCTCTCTCTCTATCTCTCTCTCTCTTTCTTTCTATCTCTCTCCCCTATGTGGGCAACGTGACATCCTGCACTGCTCTTCCAGCTGCACATCAAACATCCAGTATATCTTTCAAAAGGTTTTAAGAGATAGAAAGGAGAAGCAGGGGTGAGCGCAGAACAAAGAGTGAGCAATGGAAACGTCAGCCTTGTTCATGTTAAAACGTTTATTCATATTAGTTTGCTTAAGTTCATTTATTTATGTCACGTTGATTTTAACTGAAGTATCTAAAGCTGGGCAATAATGACAGTACTTTATCACTGTTGTCAGGGGCAGCATCAGGCCCAGATGCCTGGGGCTGCTGCCCCTGAAGGTTTATAAATAGCCCTGGAGCTCAAAAAATAGTAAAAAACTTTTTAAAAAAGGTCCTGGATTTAATCTTCTGTGATTCCAGACATGCACAAAATATCTCCCAGAAAGTTCTAGGAAGTTCTCAAAGAATCCAGAAAGTTCTAGACAATGTTGGACAGTACAAGAATCATCTAAACAGTTTTCACAGTTCCAGAATATTGTGGAAGTCTGTTCAGAATTCAAAGTGAATGGAGAATGTTTTTAAAAACAGATAAACTTCAAAATGTCATTGTCCTGAGCACAGAAGCAACGTTTTTGTGTAACAATAGTCTTTTTCTATTTATTTTAGGCATAAGGGATTGGAAAACACACTTTGTACCCAGGAACAAAGATATAGTAGAACTCTGTTATGTAGTGTAATGGTTCATTTGATGCTGCCCAGTTTGCCCTCTAGTCCTTCATCATTGGTCAGTTTCTAGCCACAGGTCACTGTTGACTGGCTATTTTGGGTTGGTGGAGTTCAGCAGTGACACTGAGGGGTTTAGAAACTCCAGCATTACTACTGTGCGAGCCACTGTGTAGGTGGGGATAATTTGTGTTGGCGAACTGGGAAAAGGAGGCTAACAAATGAAGCAGAGAGACAGATGTGTCTTGTCAGCGTGTCATTTTATTTATTCAATTATTGATAAAGTAATTGGATGTGTGATTTTAATCCCGAGTTTTATTGATTGCAGCTTCCATGTCCCTGCGCTCGCTTTAGGCAAATTAAGTCACAGCTAGAAGCACTCACTTGTGAGAAACTCTTTCCAAGGCTCATAATTCAGAACGCATCAGGCGCGCTACACATTCTGCTTTCACCCATCTTGCAGAGTTAAGATAACATCGGCACTGGAGTCATCTGTGGTCACACTGTGCGTGTGTGTGAGACTTGTGAAGATTGCTGTCTGGCTTCTATGCCCTTAGACATCAGAAGTGCAATCAGATCCTCAGTGGTTCTTCCATTGCCTTTTTATTCAGCCTACGCTGATGGCTGCGATAAGACCCAGTTGGGATTTGAGCTTTTACGTTTTTTTTTAAATTTAGGATTTTCTTACTGTACTCCAAGCTGGTGTTCCCCCATGGCTATCCATGCTGATTTTGTTGGATGCCTCTTAAAGTTGCTGGCACAACAGCTTGTTGATTTTGTATGCAAATGTGTAATAACAGAACTTAATGGTGTTTGGATTCTCCTTCCCTTGAGCCAAGGCTGACATCTAAGGTAGCTCACGGCCTTTTTTTCCCGGCTGATTGGAGCAAAGGCGAACGTGTGAGTGTGTATGTGTGCGAGCATGCGTAGGAGTGTGTATTACGGATCAGTGGGGATTCCTAGCAGAGGGGAAAAAAACAGAGAAGGAGAGAGAAATAGGCAGACACAAAGAAACTCCCTCATGAGGGCGGAGTGCTTTCACATCTGGACTCACTGGAGCTATTGCTGGCTGCCCAGCTGCTAAAGTACTTTCACACTCCCCTATTGAAAAATGTTTAAAAGCAGCCTTTGTTTACTAATGCATCATAAAAATGCATAATTTTTCATAGTTAAGTTCCATGAACTACTGTAGAGGAGCTACCGTAATATAAACATAATTGTATTAAGGCTTGTAGAAATAATTGGAATACTTGGGTGTTCATTTGTTGTTTTGGTATTCAATTTCTCGCTTAGTATTCATAAGCTTTATCTTTTGTTAATCCTTAAGACCCCACCAGAGTTCTAGAACATTTTTCTGGATTCCTGGCAGTTTTCAAACTATTTTATCATAAAAACAGTGGTGGCCTAGTGGTTAAGATGCTGCCTTTGAAACCTGAAGGTCGCAGGTTCGAGTCCTGGCCCGGGCACTACTGAGGTACCCTTGAGCAAGGTATCAACTGCTCCCCGGGCGCTGTTGATACCTGCCCGCTGCTCCACGTATGCACGTGTGATGGGTTAAATGCAGAGGTTGCATTTCCTTGTGGTGTTTGGGTGGGTTCACAATGACAAAGAGTCACTTTCAGAAGAAAAATGGCAACGACTTAACAGTTTATGTGCAATTAAGAAATCATATCATACACAGTTGGCAAAGTCGCATTTATATTGCAACCCATTTTCTTTAGAAGACTAACACCAAGTAAGATGAGATATTGAAAGAAATAGATGAATAAACATTTAAAGTTACATTTAAACAAGGAGAAATGGCCAAATACACATTTATTCAGTTCTTTTGGCTGTAGTTTTAACTGTTCACCGGCATTCATGCATTCAGGTGAAGAAGCTTAGTGCTTCTTCAGTTATTTAGCCCCACAGAGTTAAAAAAAAAACTAAGGCCCTGTCCACACACATGTCTGAATCAAGCGTTTTTCTGACATTTGTGGTGTCAGGTAAGGGTAGATCAAATGTCAACTGTTTTTCTGCATGTTGGAGTGAATCATGGCATCAAAAAACATTGCATGCAGCTTTTTCTTGGCGTCAGTTCTAATAAAGACACTGATCCATATTTCACTAATACAGTGAAGGATGAAGCTCAAACCCCACAGGTTAAAAACACACTACAGTGCCTGATTACTGCCTATATAGAATTACAGTCTGGGCTGCAGGGTAGCATTAAACAGAGGCAAATATAACGCCATACTGAAGACAAACGTTGCTAAAAAAAATACCTACGTTGTTCAGAGCGCATTCATTTATACATGATTTGAATGTCCACATGGACTAGGTCTAACACAGAGTTTGCAGGGTAGCTAATCACATTAGCTGAATCCTTAGCATAAAACATTGAAATCGCTTGTAATCGCGTGTCACTTTCATTCACTTTCGTTCTTTCATTCATTCAAGACATCATTCTTGAATGTTATTTGAACTTAAAAGTTCACCTTACAAAGTTATTTCACTTGGGATAAAATTTCACTTGTACCATATTAGCAAAACTTGGCTATGAATTCAGCAAACCAGCCAAAGTGACAATGAAAACACACAGCTAAACAAAGTTTATAAGATTCACATCTTGAACTAAATGCTGTTTTTGTATGATTGTTGCTGTCTAGGTAAGCAAAAAATCCAGTTAAAGTCTTATGTCCCCTTGCATCAGGTGATTGGTGTAACTTTGAACAAAGTGTCTGAGCCTGGAACCTTTTTTTTTATTTTGACAACAACAACTAGCCAACTATTCAAAAACATTTATAAATTACTTGTCAAATGAGTGAAAATAACTGATCATGCTGCTGCTTTCATACATATCTGAGTGGTTTGTGAATCAAGTGGCAATGTATATTGACATTTAATATAGTAAATTTACACCATTTGGGTATGGGCCTGTGTGTCAGCTCATTTAAAACGTTACAATAGCCAAAGCACAGGCACGTGTGCTTGCTTGCATGCATGTGTTTCTGGCTGTGTGAGTCAGCATTCATTAATAGAGTCAGTCCAGAGGTATAGATCTGAGTAGAGTGCTCTGACAGCTCAGGTTGATCTTGGCGTTTGCTTCTGTCTGCCACGACTCGACTCTCCAGATTGAATTCTTCATGGCTAATCTGAAGGGCACTCTGCCTTCTATGGCTTCAGTTACACCTAAAACTGTATAATGACAGGGGAAACCCCCAGAAAGGTCTTGGAAAAGGCAGTACAGTAAAGTATGCACACTTTGTATTAAGTTGCGCAGACATATGCGAAGCGTTAGCCTCCGTTTTGCGTAATTAAGGCTTATTGACGCATGCCAAATGAGTTTATGCCGATCATTAATTTATAGGAGAAACTCAGTAGCCAAGTGCCTTATAAGAAATCGATGTACCAAATATTGCTGCATTATAAACATGCAACAAAGAAAGCCTGTTTTAAATGATCTGGGTGGTCTCGCATGGTAAGAAATAGAGCCTGATGCATTTTGTTATACTGCATTTTGCATATTGTTTTAGATTTACAGTTTGTTCTTAAAGGCTTCTTGGTTTCTCTCTTTCTAATAATATATTCTGGTACCTCTGCATTGCATCTGGGCTGACCCTGACAATGTTGGAGCCTTTGGCGAGCTTTCCAGAAGGTGCAGGGGACGAGCCTTATCTGAATGTAGGTGCGGAAACATAGAACGTTCATGAGTTGAACTCCCTCTAGTCGCGCCTTTGCACCCAATGCAACCACCTATGTTGCCTATTCCACGGGCAAGCCCTGCATTGCCTCTACTAAGATGTCCACACCCCTGCAGTGTCACCTCAGAGGTCATTAGGGAGAGTAAAGTTGAGAGAGTTTATGTGTAGGTAGGAAGTGAATTTGGTGAAAGAGGCCGACTGAAAAAGAATGGCCTGCCTTCAGCAGGACTCCCTTTCCACACCAGGAAACAATGGCCTTCACTGAACAGGCCTGACGTTGGGCCGTCCCTTGACACCTCCTTGAACAATGGCCTGTTTTCACAAACAAACCACTTACAGACACAGCTCTGTCATAATCACCGCATTGTACTCTTCAGGCTATAACAGCCCAACAATAAGATCCTCCACATTCATAAACACATCATAGCCAGCAGCAAGTGACTGCAACTTTTTGTTTGCTGTAAAAGCACAACTGAATGGGTTGTTGAGAAACGAGTGTTCTGCAGTGCTCGAAAGTGGCAGATGAGAAGAACAGGCTTCGCTCCGCAGAAACTGTCCACAGCTGCACCTCATCAGCGTGCTGGAAAACTGGCGCTCGAAAACAGCTGCAATTAGGGCCATCCTAGTCTGCTCTCAGTCTGTCTGCCTCTCTTTCTCTCTCTCTCTCTTACTTGCTCTCTCTCACACTCTTTCTCTCTCTCTTTCTTTGATATAGCTGTCTGTCTCTCCCTTTGTCTTGACTTTATCTGTTTTGTTTCCTCTTCTAGCCCCTCTGTGTATTCATCTCCCTCACTCCCTTCTCTCTCACTCTCTCTCTCGCTCAAGTTCTCTTTCGGTGTCTCTCACCCGGTAAATCAGTTCAAACTAAACAGGCTTTGTGGTATCATTAATATGCAAACACATGAAGAAAATAATGGAAGTCGTTAGAAGAAGAAATTATTCTCTCTCTTTCCTTTACCCGGTGTTCCCTGCTCTTGACTTTAGGAGGTCCTTCCTCCCTTTGCGCTGCTTTCGGAGGACAAGTGGCTCCTTTCAGAACCCTGCAGCAAGCAAGGCAGCATCTGTGTGTGTTTACTGTATGACACTTGGACAGAGTGTTTGGCGCTGGGTGTGCCCCACCCTCCTGCCCGCCTGCCTGGTGTACTGGGCTTTCTCTATGGCCCACCCTAATCAGCAGCACAAGGGGCCTTTTGATTCCTCAAGTTCAAGCTGTTTGTGGGGGAAGTCTGGCAAGGCAGAGCTGATCCAGGAGCAGCCTTGTGACGCTATTATGAATCAGAGTCAGTTAAGGGCTGACCAAGCACTCTGAGGTCTCACAGCTGTAGAACTCTACATTGAAATATGTAGTTCAGAATAGAACTTTTTACTTTTTAGACTTTTTATCTCTTTAAGTGTTTTATGTTCATATGCGGTTGTTCAACCAAATCAGGCAAATGCTCTGATAAATACAATTAAATTGAATTAAAAATGAAACAAAATAATACATGCAGACTGCCAGTTCATTTCTTTAAAGAAGGAGTTACTTCAGAATTGAAACGTACAAAGTAAAGGATTTCTTCTTTGTTTTTGTATGTGTTATATAGAAAATTAGAATGTAAAAAATAAATAATAATAAAATTGATCACAAAAAAACTAAGCAGAGCTCTTTTCAACCAATCAGATTCTATGGTTTGTTGGCAATTACTGAATAAGCAGTGACTTATTAAATTTACTGTGTTGTATGTACTTGCGTAAACCTTTTATGAATTTGTAATTTGTTCCAGGGTGGTTTTCAAATGATAACACTATTTCTTGTACTCAGGTGTATTTATAAGGAAAGTTTTCTGCTTTTAATACCGTTTGTTCATTAGCTTTTAGCTACTTACTACTTTTTTGTGCTTAATTTCATTGTTTATATTAGTAATGGCATCTGTACTGCTTTGAGACTGGTCACCCTTTGCTTATTTTTGACTCCAAAAACAGGAAAATAAAGCATATAAAAACAGTTCCTTAGGTGCTAAATGTTTGAAGTCAGGCTTACCAAGAAGGTCCACTGCAGTTCACAGTTACTTAGTGGATTTCTTCAGTCATCTTTTGCTTTGGTACTTGTTTTCAATTTGTTTTTAGTAGCTGCCCTGACTCGAGTCATTATATAATCAAAATAACATTGAGCTGAGTTTGGGATTGGACTATTTAGACCTCAATTAGATTGAAAATTCCTTTCTTCTGGCTAGCTGAAGATTACAGAAACTCTCTTGGTATGGTTTGAATTAGTTCAGCCAGTCAGTCAAGGTCAGCTATATTACCGAGCCTTTGTTAAGCAAGGTAAGATGAATTGCAGTTTGGCCCAGTAAGGAGGATGCTGTCCACCAAGGAACGCCATGTGCTTATGAGGCAGACGCAGGTATCTTACTCACATGGCCGCTTTCCAGTTCTTCTGGCTTGTAGTTAAACCTAATAATAACCAGAAACACTTCGGTCTGCAGGAGCACTTTTACTGCCAGTGACTTGCTCAAGAAATAACCCAATTCTGAAGAAGGCATGGGAGAGATGAAAGGGAGAGATGAGATGAAGAACAGCTGTATTTATTAACTTTTAGGGTCCTTCAGCAAAAGCTCCCTCACCAAACACCCTCAATTTAGCAGTAGTGGTTTCTTCTCATTTTTGGTCAAAATATCAATTGGTTCAAGATAAGTACATTCACAATCTAAACATGTTATATCACAGAATTAAGAGAATTTAGAGGGCCAGTGAATGTGTTTCTTACTTTCTTTGTTTATATTTGTGTCAACCCAACTGATAAAAATCTGTTTCTTGTGACAGTTTAGGGAATTGTGTTATAATTATAATGGGCTTAGTTGGCTTCAATCAAGAACTGTCTTGTGTTTATTTAGTCCTTTCCTTTTTCTTCAGTTTTCATACATTATATGTTTGTTTAGATGACGAATGAATGTACAATAACACTTTATAACATAGTTCTATTTTATTTTTGTTCCCTTCTTAACTTGATATCTTATGCCCACGCAGGCTCCTTTCAGTAGAGGCCTCAAGCAAATGCTTGATTTCCTTGCCCTCTAGCCTCACCTTTATGATGAAAAAGAGAATGAGCGAGGTTGACAGAGTGAAGCAAAATGAATGAGATCGAGAGCACTTCAGCAAGGGCTGAGGATAAAAGGCAAGCAGGAGGGTAGATCTTAAAAACATGTTTACTCCTGGCAGTCTGGCTTAGGGCTCTAATGTTTCACTGCTGGCTGAGGTCTTATGGAGAAGAAAGGGAAAGAGAGAGAGACAGAGAGTGGCCTCTCTTTCCAGCTTTCATAAAAAAAACTGCTGGTTTCAGTGGCTGCCACATCACAGCCTCCTCCTGCCACAGACCGATGCCCTCCTCACTGTCTGCCCACTAAACCCCAGCGTAACGTCTAACCTTACTCCTTCAGCGAAATCCAAATAGGCCTGAAATTTAATGTCTGAATAATACATCTGGTAGTCTGAGGAACTCCTAAGCATGGAAACCTTCCAGAGGAATCCAAAGGTACAATATAACCTTAAGTCATTTACAGCATTTTGATGATCCTGTGATGTGTCACAAGGCCAATGGAGCAAGTTGTAGGACCTTAAGTGGAAGTTGCCTTTGACCCTTCAAAAGGTGGTTCAGTCTTTTTTGGGGGAAAATTCAACTAAGAATTAAACAAAGACAATCAAATTTCCCTCATTAAGTTATTACAAAGTTTTTTACAAATACAATTCTTAAAAATTGGTAAAGAGGTAGAAAAGTGGCTACTACTGCTGTTTAGACTGCTCTTCTGTTTGAATAATATGCTTTCTCAGTGCTTTTCCACTGTTACTTTAATGAAAGCACAGTCTGACAAGGCTTAAAATCTGTAGAGACTTATTTTGTGTACTGTCATTTTGAATTAGCAAACACAAGAATAGGACTATACCTCACACTTCACGGGCCTTTTATTTTTAATATCATGAAATGTATTGATGAAAAAATAATATGTTTCCATAGGCATGTGCATTCTGAATGTATGTGCAGGCTCAATCAAAAATGATCTAACAATAATGGCAGCATGGAGCTTTTTTAGTGGCAGTGACAGATAATAGTATTGAGGCAATTGCTGAAGCCTGACAGTCATCCACATTGTTGAGCACCACGAGTGCTTGAGCATAGATTTCACCAAACTTCCCTTCCAAGACAGGAGTTGTGCACTTCTTCCAGTTCCCTAAAGCACTGGTTTTCAAACTGGTCCTCAGAGACTCCCAGACAACCTAACTTGCAGCACATAGGGATAAATAAAAAATGTGGGGATCCCTTAGGACCAGTTTGACAACCACTTCCCTACAAAGTTAATGGATGGTTCTTTAACCGATAATATTTGTAAATGAGATATGTGGACCTGAAGAATGTGTTAATGGTTAAAGCACTTCTGTCTAATGTAAATGCTATACTAAATCAAGTTTTTCCTAGTACTTAATGTCCTAGCCAATAGCCATCTATGTTATTTCGAGTGTAGGCATTGCATTCCACACCCATCTGAGTACATCTGTCTGAGCAAGAAAATGACAATGGAAAACCAATACAATTCCTTTCTTCATTTTTTTCACGATAAATGCTGGGGAACATGGGTGAAATCTATGGTTGCGATATAAAAAAAAATACTGCTGGGGTCAATATTTCTCTCAGCTATTCGGCGTCATTCTCTGACACAGCAGTGCTTTGTGTGAATTGCTGTGAAGTGGTTTTCTCCTGCCTTTTTTTCGTCAAAGTGTCTCAGCTGTGATCTCCAGGGTAAAAATAGCAAATGAGGTTTTACCATGTCTTTTTGTCCCTCAGCATTTGTCTGGGAAAGCCTGTGTTGTGGGAACTCCCAGCAGAGAGGAGTTTAATAAAAAAAGGCCTTAATGGGGATGACAAATGGCCTCTGATTTGAAAATGGTTTAAGTGTGTTGCGTGGCGTACGTTTTCCATCCATATACTCTTAAAATAAAAGTTCATAAAAGATTCTTAGGCATGAACTTTAATAAGACACTTCTTCCAGGCGCATCTCATGGTTCAAAGAACCGTCCAGTGAAGGGCTCTTTAGGGAACCTTTAAGCATTGCTTACCAAAAAAACCCCTTTTTGGCACCTTTATTTATATGAGTGTAAACTTGGCTCTCATTATCACTGTCATGTAAGGGCCTCATCCTGCTATAGCAGAGGCACGTCACATACGCTCTTGGCTCTGCTTAGCTCGTTAGAGTTTCATCAGCTGCTCTCACAGCCCAGCTGGGCCAGACACAGACAGGCTATGATGCAAGCTTCTGACTGCCTTGAGGTGTAGGCCTGCTAACCACATGCTCACGCACTGATTGGTCAGTGACTAGTAGGGCTTAATTTGTATTACTAAAATATATATTATTAATATAACATATATGTTTGTGTGTGTTTGTGTATTTAACCCACTGTGAGGACCAAATGTCCTCTTAATGATAGGAATACAGGGAAATTTGTGTCCTTACAAGGGACTTTTACTACAACTTTTTTTTTAGAAAAAAGTAAATGAGCAGAAAGACTATTGTCTTTTGTTTACCAAGGTTAAAGTTGGGATTAGGTTTAGATGTTGGTGTGGTGTTACTGAAATACAATATTACAGCAGTCAATGGGATGTACTCGAAAAGATCGCAATTCCAACCTGTGTGTGTGTGTGATTTGCAGATTTTCTAACTGAAAACATATAAACGTGTCCTATGACCTTTTTCTGGGATGTTTACACTAAATTATACTACACTGACCGTATATTTCTGTCACATGTGTAAGTAAACCACACGTCTCTAATTCTAAAATCAAGAGCTATGTCTCTTCTCATTTTCAGATGGTCATCACATATGGGAGATGGAAGCCAAAGTTGAAAAGGACACCTTTAAACCAGTAAGTCATTCACCTGTGCTTCGACAATTTCTTTGGACCATTCCCATAACTCATTTATACAATGTAAAGTTATAAAAATGTCTACACCCTTAGTCAAATGTCATATTTTTAGGTTTTTTTCTAAACAACCTAAAATATGGCATTTTTCTGGTAATTGTAGTGTACAATTTCTACTTATTTGAGGTATAATATTGTAAAATATATTTTTTTAAAAATTATATTTCTAAAGCTAATACATGATATATGAAATATATCATTACTTTGTCCAAGGACTTATTGGCTTATTATTATTATTATTATTATTATTATTATTATTATTATTATTATCATCAGCAGTAGTAGTAGTAGTATTAGTACATTATTATTAGTAGTAGTAGTAGTAGTATTAAAATTAGTAACTGTTAGAATTTGCAGAAATCAGTTCTCTAGTGGGTGTTTTCTTTTTATGACTTGATAATCCACAAAATCACTTGTCCAGCTGCACCAAAACCTTTGCATAATACAGTACCATGTGCACAATAGGGTTTCAAATTAAAATGTTTAAATTTTTATTGCAATATTGACCCTTACTATACTAATATCATGGAAGGCAATATGCAAACTGACCTTAAACAACAGTATTTTTTTGTGCATCCAGACCAATCACAATTCCAAATGAGTTTCTGTAAGTGCTTTGATGAATGACGGCGTTTTCATAATACTAGAAATATGATTATATTGTCCCTACTCTTCCACTCGCTGACTCGAATTCTCAAAGCTTAAAGACCACAGTTTATGCTTTGGGATTAGACTGTGTCTATGTGTGAGGCAGTACACCTGCTCCACACACATACACACACACACTACTAAAATATGTCTGTCTGCAGGCCCTGAAGTCTAGTCTTTTGGAACAGGCCCTTTCTAAACACTGAAAATACCTAGCCAGTGTTCTCCTAAGCAACATGGAATTTGCTTGAATGAACTGTTGGTCTTTTGTCTCAGTCTGGGAATGTGACAGAATGAACCTGCAGCATAAGCACTGATCTTTTATAATCCTTAGCTTGTTTAAATCTGAGATACACTTCCTAAATGTGAGCTTTTAACACACTTTTTAACTGGGTTTCTCGAATGGAATACTTCATACACCAAGCGATGGTATTCTCATATAGCAGCTATTTCTAGAACTAACCCCTTATAATCAGAGATGCCCTTATCCAGTGTTTATTGATCCAGTGGGGGTACTTTAATGTTCACTCCGATCCAGTTCTGATCTCATCCCATAATTTTATTTTCATCGAAACAAAAGTGTAGAATTTAGTAGAGATATGTCAGTGGCTCTCAAACAGTACAAGTTGCTTGAAAGGGTAACAGTAAAATGCTTTACACTTTTATACAATGTTATTGTGCATCTTTTCCTACTTAAAGATATGTACTTCAGCCACATGACTTGGACTTGAGCTAAAAAATATAGAAAATAATCCACCATGGATTTAATACTTTAAAAGGGTAAAAAATAAAACTTTGATTTTAGTTTACAATATACTACATGTTTATTTTACACTAGGGTTAGGGTAAGGGTTGGGGTTAGGGAGTACATTGCTGTTACCATTATTGGTGTTCACTAATAAAATAGCTAACAGTTTTGAAGAATGCATACTGACAAGTTTAGGATGCAGGAGTATATTAGTGTATTTGAGACTTGTTTGAATTCACTTGGGACTGTATTTGAGACTTGTCTGTATTGAATCTGGCCAGACTTAAGCGTTATCTGTAATGACTCAGGACTGGGTCTGAGACTCGTCTGCATTAACTTGGAACTGGACTTAAGACTTGTCTGTATTAACTCAGGACTGGATCTGAGACTTGTCTGTATTGACTGGGGACTGGACTCAAGACTTGTCTGTATTGACTCAGAACTGGACTGGAGACTTATCTTTATTGACTCAGGACTGGACTAGAGACTTGTCTGTATTGACTGGGGACTGGACTCAAGACTTGTCTGTATTGACTCAGAACTGGACTGGAGACTTATCTTTATTGACTCAGGACTGGACTAGAGACTTGTCTGTATTGACTCAGGACTGGACTTCACTTTTACCTAAATTGACTCAGGAAAGGACATGAAATGTATCTGAACTAGACAGACAAGATTTTCCTGAGAGGGCCAGAACCAAAGCTTTATTCTTTTACATTTTTATTATGTTATATGTTATATCAGTGTTATATACTTCATTGATTGACAAACAGCACAGTTTCGTCCCAAGATAAACAGTTTTTTCTTGATTGCCTAAGACTTTGCACAGCACTGTGTGTTCATACTAAATCATTCTCAGCCATCCACTAGATTTTTTTAAATAAACGAATATTATGAGTTATTGACACAATAAATATTACTGAACTGTTGAATGTCTGAAAGCCAGCCTTTGTCTAGCGTCTCGTGGTTCACAACTTTATACGGCTTCCACGCCTGGTTTCAGCTCTGACAGAGTGAATGGAGACCATCTGCCTGAATGGAGTATTAATGTGTTAAAGATTTTTTACAAGGATCTCTTTGATTTCTGCCCTTCCCTGCCCTGCCGTCTGCATTTATATATTTATTTAATGTGAGCCACTTTCTAACGCACCCTAAACCACATGCTTCCTTGTGTCTCATAAGCTGCCTTATGCAGTGTGCCAAGCTCTTGCTCAGCTTGACGGGATTTCACTTGGTTGCCTCATTCACTTTCACCTCGGGATACTGTACTTATCCCTAACATCTCCATATGAGGCCATGCAAGCATATTATCTAAAAAAAAGTAAAGGATTGAGCTCAGGATAAAATACTGGGATATCATTTGAGAAAGTTTCTTGTGGAATCAGGACTATACAGTTGGATTGGCGTGAATGTACATTCCTAAAAATGAAGGCTCCATATGGGAATCTTTGGAGTTATGGCATATAAGAACTTCCTTTGTTTCCCTTAATGGTGACGGATGGTCACCGATGCTCACCAGCAGCCTGACAGTGTCTAACAGTGTGGGAAGGCCCTAAAAGACCTTTCACTGGGTGGTTCAGCCTGTCCACTGTCTTCTAGTAGAAGTATATTGTGAGTAGTTAAGTGATTGTCCATGGTGAGCAATCATACACTATAGATGGAGAGTGGAGATTAAGCATAGACTATTGATAAGTATATTATTCTTTTAAAGAATCACCCACTGAAAGATTCCTTATTGTAACAAAATGTGGTATCGCTCCAAACCGCCATTTCTGGACCTTTCTTTTTAAGAGTGCACCTTGAAAGTCTACACTAGAACAACAGAAATGTCCCTGTCATAAAGGGGTGAGAACGCAGCTGGGGATGAAGTTAACAAATTAAATTCTTTCTAGCGGCTTGCTCTTCATCTGGCTTTGCTCGGCAGCCACGCCAGTGTGCTAATATAAACAGTGGCAGGGAGCTCACCTGCATATGGCTCCGAAGCCTGTGGGAAGACTGATGACTTCCTCTCTGGCTACTGTTCAGCACCTCCATCAGTCTGCTCCCAGCCACATGGGGTTCATCTCAGGGTAGACAGGGAAGGAGGATGGCTTGTCTGTGGACTCCTAGAGATGGACCAGTACTTTAGCCGTGGCCAGAGACAGTGCAGCGGTCAAAAGTTCACTAGTGTCTGTAGACAGAGAGAAGAGGAGTGCAGGCGAAAAGAAATGTCTGGATGGCGGCCCTGGACCTTCTCTCATTCAGGGCAAAAGGCACAAAAATAGCTTGGCCTGCTACTTAGCCTGTCTCAGCCTTATCTACCCTCATACAACCATGGTTTACCTGAGGGTTTAGGACCACGCTGGACATGTTAAATTCGTGAGCTTGCATTTGGAATTACTAAACTGACACTGAGGAATGTTTTTAACAGCACTTTCTTGTGATTTGAGAGTTAAAATTCCTTTCTTTATCCTTTTGACTCAACAGACGACCTTGTTTGTGGAGATTCCACCTTATCGAAACCAAAGAATATCCAGCCCAGTTCTGGTGAACTTTTACATATGCAATGGCAAACGAAAGAGGAGCCAACACCAGCGATTCACCTACCTGCCCACTAATGGTAAGACATGCATTCCACTGCCCACATATTCTTTCATTCATTTTTTTGCTCATTTATTTATCCAGTAATGAGGTCAGTGATAAGAGTAGGTAGATTTGCATCCATTCAATGTGGCCAAGAAGTGAAGTGTAAGTGACTATTTTTTATTGTGAACACACTCAAGCACCACAACGAAATGTGACCTCTGCATTTAACCCATCACACGTGCACACGTGGAGCAGCGGGCAGCTATCAAAAGCACCTGGGGAGTAGTATAGCGAGGCGGTACCTTGCTCAAGGGTGCCTCAGTGGTGCCCAGGCCAGGACTTGAACCTGCAATCTTCGTTTCACAAGGGCAAGCCCCTATCCACTAGGCCACCAATGCCTACTATTGTAGAAAAAGACAAAACAACTGGCAAATCGGCCAACCACAGCCCACTGTTTTGGCATTACATAGACTTTTGAATTCAACTGGTGTGTGGTTATATGTGCAGCCATGTAAATCAACCATTGTACAGTGACTTTGATCAGTGACTACAGATTTTTGATTAGAACTGTCCTTTGATTACACTTCTCAGTGAGCGGGTTCATGAAGTTATTCCCACTGCTGGGAGCATCTCCATAAATATGTTCTTCTCCATACCTGTTAAGTTATAGGAGCACTGAAAGCATGACAGCCGGGTGGGGTTGACTATGTGAAAGCTATTATTCAAATGCCAAGCAGTTGTCAAATGAAATTTTTAAGGAAAAAAAACAAACTTACCCAACCTTTAAAAAGTCCAAACCACTGCTAATTGCCCCAGGATTAGGGTGCATAACCAGTGGGTGGTTCAAAGCAATGATTCAGAGCCAGCCATGCCCGGCCCTGCCCTGTCTCTCTCAGACTAGCCACTGCAAGGACTCTGTCCCCTCTCACAGTGCCACACTGTCATCTCAGATCAGACACTAGGCACCTGGAGAAATGGAGAGACCATGTGCAAATCCACAGCATCTACCTCAGCATGCTACCTCCAGCATTTTTCAACATAATCTTTACCTGTAGTAGAGATAGAAATGGTCTAAAGTAGATAACCACAGACCATATTTTTTTCATGTAACCTATACTTAGAAAAGTAGAGAACTCATTCATTCACAACACACTTTCAGAATTTACTGATTGCCTGCATGTAAAAAATCTTTTTGTCTTTGTATTCCTTTGCTAAAATGATTTTCTTTGTATTAATGATGCTACTTTCAATTTGTTTGAGTTTATCCGATATTATTCCCAGATGAATGTTCCCCATACCAACTAGTACTACTTTAAAATAATCCTGAAAGTTTAAAGTCAGAAGTAAAACATGATGGGCTGAAGTTGTTTTGTTTGGAAATAAGAGAAAATTGCTTTTGGGTTTACTGTTTCTGTCGACAAGAAGAGTATACCAATTTTGTGATACTGTAAAAAATAAACAGGAGTAATATTTTCATCTTGTCAGAAGCATCACAGACAATAAACTCATGTAATTTATATATACATATATAAGACATTTAAAAAAAGATGTTGCCCTCGAGTGCTCATGTGTGGCTGCTGAATAACTAAAGTTTACAACGCTACTATTAGCTACACCACTAGTAATTTTCACATTGCTGGTAGCGGTCGTGTACGCTCATCTTTATATTTCCAAAACAACTTGAAGGCAGCATATGTTAGAGACAGAAAATACATACCAGATAGTAACTAGTACAATTCCAGAATGATGACTCTTAAAATATGCACAAAGGGCATTTTTCCACTGAAGACTTAAAAGCCCCAAAACAGGAATTGACACAACTATAACTGGTTATAACTGGTTTTCTACTTGCTTGAGAACCGCCCTAACAACCATGATTAATTATTGAATTATATTTTAATCAATTTATTACAATTTAAATCATGATGAATTTTACTTTTCGATGCACCACTATTACAAAAATGCCTACAATTTCCCCTAATCATGTACAGAATCGAGCAAAGGCAATATTTTGTTCTGCTGATTATGGAAATATAGGAACACTGGTTTAGCACTGGTATTCTAACTAGTTCATGTCACCTTAGCAAACCCTTATCAAAGTTATCAGGAAATATTAATTGATACATCAGTATACCACTCGAGTTTTCATTGTAGTTCTCGTACTGGTCATGTAAAAGTGCTGGGTAACTTTATCTACACCTGGAAGAGTAAATCATATGCTGAATTGTTGTTCTGCTGGAATTGAACCTCCTCCAGTATCATTAGATCCTGCTTGTGCAAATCCTGTCTTGAGCAAATACCAACAACCATAAGAACCTTTAGCATTGGTCAATGGAAAACACAGTTCCAGTTTTCAGATGCCAGTACCAGTGAAAAAACACTCAAAGGTTTACGGTCTTACACCAAATAGTTCTGAGCTTCCTTGATCCAGTATTACCAAGCAGCGTGTATGTGCAGCTGTATCTAGGTTAAAATCACAGGCATCTGTTCGTTCTTTAGACATCACATCATGTGACACATGTCTCATTTCCTCCTGCTGGACCTAAAATAGATGTCTAGGCTCTATTTTAAAACCTTTGGGTGGTGAGTTCCCCTTCTGTTGTCGACAGGGTCCCATGTAAAAACGAACAGCCATATGAGATGGTGGGTGAAGCGTGTGGCTTTGAATGATGGCTCAATCTTAGTGAAAGAGCTTATGTTGCAGTATTGTGGTCTTTAGAAGGGTGAGTGGTGACATCAGGTCATCAAGTCACATGATGAGAAAGAACGCATGTCGAACAGAGAGACTTTATACCTTTAAATCATGGAAAAAAAGATTTCACACAGATAATTCCACTGCCTTGCTTAAAAATAAAATGTAGTTGTACAGAATGAAGGAAGGAAGCATGAGTCTTGCAGTGATTTTATGAGTTTTATTTCTATGAGCAAAGCATTAACAAAATGAAACAAAAAAAACATGGAACCTGGATTAATACTCACAGGAGTTTAGAAAGACTTAGACTTCACAGATACAAGAGGTAACTAAACAGCTAAAACAACAGAGACCAGACAAGGATTAAACCAAACACACCAACCTATATACAGACAGGAAACACAGCACACCTGGACATGGGCGGAGACATGAAGGCAATACACCTGGGCATGATAATGAAGAGGCAGGGCTAAGACAAGGTGCAAAACCCTTGGCAAATTAAACACAGAGTAGAATACTCACTAATCACGGAAACAATCAGAAAAACCAAAACAAAGACTGGAAATATGTTACAGAATGTAGCATTACAGAATGTGTGTATTAGCCAGATAAAAACATTTTTTTTCATGTGCTTTAATGCATTAAATTTCTAATCGTGCATGCATATCAAAACAATGTGTATAACAGTTTATAGTAGCTGTCAATAAAAAATATAAGCTATATTGTCATTGTTATCATATTTAATAGGCCTACATATTCACAATGGCTGTTTCCATTAAAGAGAATTATTGAGCAGGGATAGAGGGTATAGAGGGTGTAAATAAAAGTCTTTTATTAATGCAAATGGTCATTTATTCCTATTTAAAGCAAGAAGGCCTCATTGACGGTACAGTGAAATAAATATAGCAAGACTTTGGTATGAGACCTGGTGTTTTATGGTTCAAGTCAATTAGAAATTTGCTTTCAGAAACTCTGTAGGACAGTGCATTTCAAAAAAACGAATGTGACTGGTCTTTATTGACCTTTTCCCTAATTTGAAGCACATAATCCAAAAGGTCTCAATTCCAAAGGCCCTCGTCATTGTCTTTTGCTTTTTCTCAAACCACAGAAGCTGTGTCAACAAATTAAACAGCTCTTTTCTTCAAATGGGTATCTGTAAATATGCTGAGTCTTTTTATGATGATGTAATTAATTGAAATCTGCATAACTTTGTTGGAGCTGAAGCTTTCTGTAGCAGCAAAACATCTCCTAATGCATGCTTATGGCATATTAGCGCTGGCGAGAGCTCCAAAGAAAATAGCCTCTTTTATTATAGAAGCAGCTGGAAGTCTCTTGTGGTGATGATTCATCCCTTTTTCCCCCCTCTTTCTTTAAATATTTTTCAGTTGGGCGGGAGCACGTTGCTTCAGACACACGGTCTCATTGATGAGAATGTTTGTTTGGCTCTGGGTTTCCTAGCCACAAACCCACTCGATCGCACAGGCTAACATGAAGTCACATGAGCCTACTGTGTGTGTTTATTCGTTTTTTCTCTTCTTTTTTTTCTTTTTTTTTTTCTTGTGGTCTCTCTCAGTTCCCACCATAAAGACAGAGCCCCATGATGACTATGACCTCCCTCACGTGTGCGCTCAGCAGCATCCCTCCAGCATCAGCTTGCCTTCCAAGCCGTACTACACTCAGCAAGCACTGCCCGCCACACTGCCTTCAGACCACCGGGCCTGCATCACAGCTGCCTACGCGGGCAGCCCTCAGAGACTTGCGGCAAAGCCTACTTCCCTGTCCTGCTCTTCTTCATCCCCTAGCACTAGCCCAAAGCTGCAAGACCTCTCCCCCACACAGTTCTCCCCTCAGTGTCTTTCTGCAGGCGCCAACGCCGGGCCGGCCGCCATTCCTCACGTCTCCGCCATCCAGCCCACACCTGGCCGCTACCAGCAGCCCATCCTTTACCCATCAGGCAGCGCCTCTTCTTCTCCAGGTTCACATCCCTCCACCCCAAGTTCTGTGCCAGAGCTCGTCTTCACTCACAGCCAGAGTTTGGGCCATTCGCCAGTATCTGGTGAGACCACAACACTGCCCAAAGCACCAGCGAGAAGTGCGTCTACTTCACTTCTGCAGAATGAGGGAGCATCTGCTGTGCTGACTGTCAGCATAAAGCAGGAGCCACAGGAACTGGATCAAATGTATCTCGATGATGGTAAGTCACAAAGAAATGGCAACATGGCATTGGTTCGATGTGTCTGATGTGCTGCATCCTACAGCTGAAACCAGTACTGATGTTTTTGCTCTAATCTGTGATCCGCACACGTATACATTTACTCTAACCAAAATCCTGCAAGGTTTGTATCAATAAAACTGGCTTTTATACAAATATAATCTATAGACACTATAGACGATAATTAGCACACATGCTACATGTAGTCGTATGAGAACAGTACACTATTTTGATCTAATTAGGGCTAGGGTTAGGGACTGTCAAATATTGAATAATCATATGCACAGATTATTACAGTAAACATTTAATCTTAATTTATACTCATTAAGCCATGCATGCACGAGTGTGTTTCTCCTGCTTTTCTCTCAGCGATGTTAACAAAAGGATTGTGTGTGCTAATAGCTCCCCCTTGTGGAGAATGTTCAAGCTGCTGAACATGGCTTTATAATGACATGTAGACACCATTTTTACATTTCATAGTAAGCTGATTTAGATTATAGATTTTAATCAATTTTAAATAATCAGTTTTAATTGAGTAATCATGACAACCTTAATAGATTATTCCCAATTATCTTAGAAATATTCTATTTTCGCAATCTTTAATTTGTTACTGTTAGAAAGAGCTGCATTCTGGCAACTCTTCAAAATATCATTGGCAAAGACTTGAGGTTTCATTGTGGAAGCTGTCATAAATGGTAATTACTGTGTCACTTTATTCTCCTCTTTACAAAATATTCATACTAAAAATAGCAATCACCACATTAAAATAATATTATTGTTTATATTCTGTGCACTTATTGGTCATATGGCTTTGCTCTGTATTTTTTTTAGCTAAACTGTTTTGTTGATTTGGGATGAAACTTCAGTAAACAGAAGGTTTAATTGGCCTGCGTTTCCTCATACTTGGCAGTTCATAATGTCCTTGATTTAACAGGGGCTCAGTGGTATGAGGCAACTAAATTATTCATCCATGTCCATACCCATATTCCCCCATATGCTCTTTTATTTATGTATAATTTCATGATCATAAGAATATAGTGGCCGAGAAGGGCACATCACAAGAGAGACATCCAGAGATACATATCTCCACTCCATGTATCTTCGTTTTACAGGACCTATTGACTGTAATTACAGACTTTTTTAATGCAAGACAAAATTTCAAAAGATTATACATATCACTGCAGATACTTTATGGATTAATGGTGGCTCTGGAGAATAAATTCAAGACCGGTCATGCATAGATTTTCTTCATTTTTAAAACTATCTGCACAACATCGCTTTGTGTTTATTTGAAGCTTTCATTTGAGTTACTTTGGTCTTTTCTACCAGAGCACCTCCCACTCAATGTCCTAATGACCTCTGGTACACTCCACAAGCTTTAATGTGTTTGTTACTGTTTAGTAAGAACTTTATTCTGGCAACTATTCAAGATAACTTCAGCACTGATGTGCTGTTACACTGTTGCTTTGGAGACTTTCGAGCTTCAACATGAAACCAAACACTGCTTTAGCCCGACTTGACTTTGGTTTATTTTATGGATTCCTAACTCTAACTGCTGTGTAGAAAGAAGATAAGTAGTATATTTAAATAGTCACTGTCAGCATGAAATAAATAAATGAATTCTGTTTGCTTTATAATCCTTAACGTATTTAGGATTGCCAGTCATTTCTATGACAGGGAGTTCTATATTGTCTGGGTGGAAAATTATTTATTTGTAAAAAAAAACAAAAAAAACGTTTTTACCTGTAGTATGTACATAAAAGGACACACATTACTTTCCCAATAATCAAAAATCACCATTCCTTTTAACTACACTTTTTAATCATTTGAAAACTGAGCAAAAGTTATTGTTGCAGTTTTGCAAGTGGAACTTTTGCCCATACTTGATACAATTTACACAAAACATCAGCTACTCAATAGTCCATGGCTGCTGTTGTCTAATTTTATTTTTCACGGCATATATTTTAAATAGGGGGTAGGGCTCGACTGCTAGCAGGCTAGTCAAGCACATGCACTCTTTGTCTATAAAGCTATAATGTTGTAGCACTTGCAGAATGAGGCCTGGCATTGTCTTGCTGAAATAACCATGGACTTCCCAGCAAAAGACCTTTCCTCGATCTTAGCACATGTCTCTCTAAAATCCCCATATACGCCTCTTCATCAATGGTACCTTCACATGCAGTTCACACATTCCATATGCACTGACGCACCCCCACACCATGATAGACATTTGCATGGACTCATGTGATCACAGCAAACATTTTTATTGCTGTGGCTTGTGCCAAGTGTACTTAACTGCATTTCGCCAAAGAACTGATGTATGGCTTATAAAACTTTCAGGTTACATTTTTTGATGCAGGACTTTATATATAAGTCACAGTGGTTTTTCAGAGTACTCTTGAGTCCATGCTAGATTTAACACAATAGCATGACGGCTCCTTAAGGAATGCCTTCTGTGAGCTCGAAGGTCATGCACATTCGAACTGTGTTTTCTGGCCTTGTCCTACATGGTTCGAAATTTATTTTTATTGAGTCTTTTCACAATAATACACACTGTAGATGGTGAAAGACTTAATTTTTTCACAATCTGGTGTTGAGAAATGTTCTTTTTAAACTGACTGGTAATTCTCTCATGAAGCTTGGCACAAGGTGGTGTGCCATAACCCATCTTTGGTAACGTATCATTTGGTGAATGCCTCTGTTAAACCTATGATCCACTCTCTTGTTACCAGTTCACCTTATGGCAGAATGTCTCTGAATAGTGCAACTTGCATATTCTGTAAAACTCATATTTTGCCTCTCTCCCATTTTTGTGCATGCACTCCAGGCATTAAAAAATACAATCAAGTTGGTCAGCCAAAACATTACAAGCCATTTCTTTTATTTCTTCTTTACCTTTGTTGGTTAAATAAAATGTCCTAACTTTTCTGGAAACGAGGCTTGCAGAAATGCAGTCCTTTATTCATATAGTACTGCTTTATAAATATAAAGGTTCTCATCCCAGGAAAAGCTAATCTCTCCAAAACTGACAATAGAGCTTGATCTTCTTGATCTGTTTCTGTTTACAAAGAGAAACACTGATCAAGATAAACATTTTCACTGTGTTACCAGGCGATTAGACACACCTACATTGTAGCTACACCCACTGGCCACTTTATCAGAAGCACCTAGGGTTAGGGCTATGTTGGTGCACTTTGTTGGTTTACAGTTACAGACTGTGGCCTTGTTGCTTGCACACCCCCTACCCCATTCATCTAATGGCAGGGCTTACTAGAGAGCCACCACTGTCCAGATCATATTTGAGTGGTGGACCAGCACAGAGTATAAACAAATGTAGCATTAGGAGTCTCGCCTTTTACTTACTGGTATAGTCTGGTGTGCTTACTGGGACAGTGAGTCCAAGTCTTCTTTATGGGTGATATTGGCATTGCCCATTACCCTACATCAGTTGCAATGGCTGTGAAACTGACCTGTGTTTGGTGCTGCTACAAGTGCATCAGGCACATTAGTGTCAGTTGAGGTTTTATACCCGTCACTGTCATTGCAATTTTGACAGAAGTTCTCTAAACAAAATAATATCCAGTCATCACTGGGCTGGACAGCTAACACAACCTTCACAGAAGAGGAAGCTGGGCTATAGTTTCGCAGGGCTATAGTTTGCTGCACTATAGTTTCGCTGGGCTATAGTCTGGGCTCAAGTCATGTCTAAAAAAGTTTTCAGTAAATGTGCACAGTGTGTAAAACCCCCAGCAACACCCCTGTGCCAGCAAGACCCTCTGTGCTGGTCAGTGGTGGTTTTATGGTGCTCAGGAACTGATAAATTGTACAACAATGGATCTGCAAATGTATATCCAGAAAGTACATATACTATATACAGTAGGTGTTTCTCAGTGCAGCAATTATGTAGTTGTGCCTAATAAACTAGCAACTGAATATGTCTGTACTGACTTGTTTTGTCCGGGACAGACGCACTAGTATATTTATTGACCTCATTTGTGGCCCACATTCTTTTATAAAGTACTGGAACAGTTGAAATATAGCTCATACTGTTCTAAGCATGAACGTAGCACAGGATGAGGGATTGTGGTCAAATCGTAATGCAGGCAAGGAGACAGATTTTTTTATGTGTTGGCTTGTCAAATTATTACCTGCCATTTCTCTTCTGGCAAGAAGTGGGACATTTTACTGAGCACTCAGCTCTAATCTTAACTCTACTATAGCTCATTTGGCTTCTGTGACTAATGCTCGTTACGTTTTTCGGCAAGGATACCGTTTTTATGAATGTTGTTACTTAACGGCGTTGTCAACCACACCCATCATATCGTATATAGAAAAACAGAAGAGTCTGGGGTGATTTATGCTTTGGACTGGCTCCTCACTCACTGAGGTTTTTCTCAGTCTATATTTAATGTAAATTCTTATCAAGTGTTAATTCTCCCATGCGCCAGTGATGTGCTCACTCCTAGTTTTGTGTTGGTCTTGTGTTATGATATGAAACCAATCTTGTCAAGTACTTTATGGTTTATGGATAGCCTGTAATCTGATGTATTTATCATTATTATCTGCCCCTGTGGTTCCCTCTGATAAGATCCACTGGTGTTGCCAGGGCTTCCCTTTGGGTTACTCAGAGGCTCCAGAGGTCTTTCCTCATGGAAACTCTTACTAGAACTGGCTTCTAGCCTGGCTCAATATCTTCTCCAGCTTCTGAATGTGAGGGGCCTCGCTGCTATAAAGTATACTAACTTGGCTGCTTACTGCAAGCCTTTGGGCCAGAGCCTGCCACAGACATGGATCCAGAGCTGCAGGGTCAAACCTGTAGGGCCTGAGAGGAGTGAGAGCCAAATAAGGGGAACTACCCATATTCAACACTTATTGTGAGCCAGGCATCTGCAGCTTAGACTCCAATTAAAACCCCCATGTGGTGACCCTTGGGCAGATTATAAATGCATTTAGAGTCTCAGAAGAGCCTGTACATATATAACCACTAACAAGTCTTTAAGAATATTAAGGGATTTATGTAATGACTTACAGTGTGTGTTGTGGTACAGCTCAGCTTACTGAATGAGCAGTTTGTGAGTTGACCTGTCAAATCAAGCAGTATGTGCTACTGGTCAAACATTTGTTGAAAACGTTTTTCATGATTGTCTGAACTATAAGCTGCAATTACATGATAGAAACCACTCATTAGTACTGGATAAGGCCAAATGTCTTAGTAAGATGCAAAGAGAAGGAACTCATGAATTCAACTTTGTTGATGTCTATGTATTAAAAACATAGAAAGCAATTTTTGTAGCATGCATAACATGTACCTAGTGTACATAAGTAAAAGTGAGTAATTTGTCATGTAAACACACCACAGCACACAGTGCACCACAGTAAAATGTGACCTCTGCATTTGACCCATCCGTTTTGGAGCAGTGGGCAGCTGACGTGGGCAGAAACAGCTTTGGTGGAATTCTTCTAGAGAAGATGAACCGAAAAAGCTACTCACCTTTCCAGCTTTTTTTGACTGGTGGTGTATGAGCTTTGACTGAGCTGCTTAATAGTGCTCTAAAGTTTGTTTGGCATTAAGCACCAAGTATTCAAAATGTCTCACTCAAGAGGGCCAGTTATTAGGGCTTTCTCGGAGTGGATGACTAATAGTACCATAGCAGGAGGCCTGACAAACAGCTCCAAGAACATCTCGTGGCCTGTGGCTTGGCCCAGTCAATGCAGTCTTTACTGGATTCTACTCCAGTGTGTTGCAGAATATGAAAGAGCCAGGATGTATGGGGTCTTTTCTGAGGCCTGTTTTTCTTGCCAGCTGCTGATTAATACAATTAGTGCTCCCCAGAGTATTGCTGCTTTTGGCCATTTAATGAGGCTAGCAGCAACGCTAGGCTAATTGTTTGGGAGTTCCTCACTCTCCCTCCTTTTCCTGGAGGCAAAGAGCAGATGGGGGTCTCCGCACACTATCAGGCTGCCCCAGCTTGTGCATATCCGCTTATACAGCAGGAAGCAGGTTCCTGGATTACCTCACATCCACTTATTCACTTCCAGCCCTCAGTCACAACAGCCATCTAACTGATATGGCACCATTTTCACACAACTTAACACTAACAAATAATTTGAGCCTTTGTTTGTTTTTCAGATTGAAGGATATGTGTGGTTTGCCAGGCTGTGTTCATTAGGATATTGTTGTGGCTACTATGAGGTTATGCACGTACAACATCGCCCTGCAAGTCCAATTACTTAAGCTGATTGAAGACACGAATAGGCAATATGTGATTATTTTATTTCAAAGGGACAAAAATATCAGGTGTTTCACACTGTGGCTTTCTTCAACTCTGTGGTGTCAACAAACCCATCCCCATGTCAAATCAATGTTTTTTCATAATTTTTATCATTATCTTAGTGATAATTCATCATAGCAATGCAGTTCAAACAGTTCCTGAATCTGTGGAGTCTCAGCTTTTCTCTTGCATGCTATCACAAGATTGCATGTGACTTACAGCCAGAGATTACAGGCTAAGAAAAGTAACACGTCATCTGTCTTACACCCTGCACTATTGGAATATTTGTCTGCTACCAATCAACACTCGGATAATCACTAAGGACCAACCCATTACCTTGTAAACTTTAAAATTTTCACTCCGCCATTGGAGACACCTTTGGAAAAAGGTCAAAGAAGTTTACAAAACTGAGTGATAGACAACATTATTTAATAAAAAAATTAATTTCTTTGCATTTAAGATATTCCACTACTTTTGTGGGTATCTCATCACGAAAACACATGGGTGTCATATGCAGGTGCCTTAAAAAAGCAAATTTAAAAAGATATGTCAAAATGAAGAAAATGCTCTTAGACCCCAGAGGATTAAAGCAGCTGTTGTAAATTTTTTTGGTGAAGCTGAAAATTCTGTCTCTTTTAAGTTATGACAGTTGTTTCTAAGTAATATGGTTTGGCCTTGCCTTTGATATTCACTTGTGAAATTCCCACTGGGGTTGTCTGGTCAGTAAAATTGCTCTCTGAGTTGACAAAGAGGCTTTAGTAGCTGATCTTCAACTGACAAACATGGCCAAAGTGAGTAAATTTGGGTTCGGACCATTGCCAGTTTGGCATGAATCAGTGCTGGTTCAGTTTCTGTTTTGTTGTTATCTCGCACGACAGCTTTATTAATCTGGGTCCACTCACTGATCACCACCTGGAGAACTTTCATTAGATCCCTCATATGAAATCTGGCAGCAAAATAAGACACATCCCATGGTAACAGATGACACCATAGCTTTTTGATTAGACACGGTCCATGGAGACAATTGGCAGCCAAGCCTATTCTTGGTTATTTGTGAATCTCTCAAAGTTATGAGCAGTGCTGTCTTCGCACTGTGTGAGTAGGAGCAGTATGAAAGCAGAATGAAATAAAAATCTCTGGACCTTGGTGTAAAGTAGCACATGTGAAATGTGATGTTTTTTCCAAATGTATCTGAATACAGTGTCAACACCTTCCATACTTCCTTCCTTAAGTACCAGTTGGACGATCTTTTTTGGTTAATCTTTAGCCAAATGGCTGATATTGTTGAGTGCTTGCAGAGACGAGCTGAAGAAGCAGTGAATTATTTCTATGGAGATACTTGGATGACTGTCTAAAAGCAAATTGGCTCCAAGAGAGCTGAAAGCCAGACTGTGCTTTCAGAAGGCTGAGCTGGAGCTGTGTTGATGCTGATGCTTGGTGGACACACGTGGCAAATGTTAAAGGGGGAAGGGAAAGATTGTATAGCAAATCTTTATGGCTAAAGCACAGAGCAAACCCCTTCAACTGCAGACTTATCTTGATTTTTAGGCTTATTCTTCAGTAACTAGTCTAAATATTTTTGTAACTACTATATGTGTGTTCTGTATTCAAGATAGTGAGGAACTGCTGGGCCATACAGATCAAGAGGCCTCAATTTCCAGACCCAGATTAAGCTTAATCCTAGATTTACAAGACTTCAAAGGTAAAATATCATTCATATTATGGTTTAGTCCTAGTTTAGGCTTAATCCAAGTCCATCAAGCAACCAGAGTCTGAAAGGTTATATTATTCTAGCATATTTACTTTTCTACTCAAGATCAACCGAACCACATTGCATTACTGATCAAACCCAAACATTTGGCCCATGCTTATCCAACATGCAGAATTAAACTTGACCAGATGAAAGTGACCATTTGTCATTGTGAACACACCCCATTACACAAAGTGCACTACAACAAAATGTGACCGCTGCATTTAACCCATCCATGCGTGTACACATGGCAGCAGGATTCTATGAACAGTGCCTGCGAAGCAGTATATTGGGATGGTACATTGCTCAAAGTCATACTTGGACCGGGACTTGAACCTGCAGCCATCTGATCAGTGCCAGTCCCTTCCAGTTTAATTACTGCATCACTGCAATAAATGCTGTCATTAGATCCTAAACAAAAGAATATAAAAGTAGTTTGTCAAGCAAAGTCCAGAGTCAAGCAGGAAGTCAATGCATGAAGGTCTGAAGTTTTGAATTAGTAAAGGCCAGTCTCAAGTTGAGTCCAGATTAAATACAGGCAAATCTCAATGTACTTTGAACTCAAAAGTCGTATACTTTGTGTTCTCATTAACATAATTTCGAATATTATCATTATGTTTAACATTTTCAGAACTTAATCAATGGTACATATGTAACAGGACAGACAGTGACAGAAAATGCTATAACCAAAAAAAGCATTAATGCAACTATTCAAAATACTAGTGAGCATTAAAACTATTTTATGGATATAGTAATTTATTCAGTTATTTTGGGAGCACATTTTCAGCCCTGTGTGCTCCCACTTAACTTTCAACCACCTACAAAATGTACTAATAAAGTATTGCTACTACCTTGCCTTTCTAGCTTCCCCAGTTCTGGATGTCCTGGCAATACAAACTGAAACTAGGACTCATGATATTGTACGTTTTTAAACATCACACACCAACTCTATCAAGCTTAGCGTAAACCAAAAATAACCATTTGAGCAAAATTTAAACAACTACAACAACAACTAAAACACTGAGCAAATCGTAAAAGCCTCTTTCTATATAAGTCTTCCCTAGTTATTAGGCTCAAATCCAAGTCAAAGTCATTGGTCACTGAGTCACTGGTGCTTGAGACAAAGTTGAGCCTTGATTTTGTTGAGTCTAGTCAAGTTGGTTTTAAATACACAAAGTAAACACAAAATAGCTTCCTACTCATTCTTTTCTGCCAAAGTTCCTTTTGCTTCCCTTTGGTGGTTTAATTAGCCTCAAAATCTGATATCATGACACCCTGATACATTTGGAAAATGTTCTAATAATGAATTTTATCAATACTGCTCAATTTTAGGACTGTCTGGTTGCTGCTACCTGAGTGCACTGTTAAATCTGCCATGATCAATGTCACACGCTCGACCTCCATCCAAGCATCTGCACCTGCAGGCCATTCACTAGTTATTAATGTCTAAAAGATGGTTTTGGAGGCCATTATCTCATCGGGACAGCCAGGCAACTATTTCTTTCTAAACCGTGCATGTGTTTTGACAGTTGAGAACCTTTCAAAAGCACTGAATATGAATGTCAAAACTCCCATAAAAGCCGTTTGGCGTGCCAGATTGTTCATGAAGACATATCACTGCAAATTAGCCCTTACTGTCAAAGGCTTCTAATTGTTTCAACATGGGCTAGTGATTCAGAGGCACACGTGTGTGCGATTCGCTCTCCGTAATTCAGCTACTTTTCTCATTCTTTTCCTGTTCACATATTAGCAACAGGCGATCAGACTGTCAGCATTCAGTAGCTCATAGACTGATACCCAGGGGAGTTTGAACATTTCTTGAGGTTTTAAAATTTATGTCTTCATCTCAGCATGAGAGCAGGCCTTAAAACTATTAACCTACTTAAAAGCACCGCTGTGAATAGAAAATTCTTACGCTGTAAAAAATATTTGTGATGTACTGACTTAATTGAATATACTGGCATCAGTTGGAATAACTTTTTACACACACACACACACATATATATATATATTTAAAACATTCCTAAGAGGCAACTGCAAGTATGAAAAAAAAACTAGCATATGGTAATTCCACCCATTGCTGTGCATTTCTGTCTAATGTAGCATTTGAGTGCACAAAGTCATTCAGGTTTGATGTATTCTGGTTTGAATCATTGTATAAAAGCTTTTAGACTCAGATTCCTGTACAGCGCTGATGACAGGAGCCATATAGTCATTTTATTTACTACCCAAAGCCACCAGTGAATCTACACAAGCTTTTATATGTTATACTGATGATGCTTAAATAGCAGAAAGTACATTTTAAGCTAAAACATCATCTTAAAACTATTTAAACAATGTCTAAGATGCTAATGCATTTCAAACTTTCTGTGATGTAGTTTTAGAGACTGTACACCCACTGAACATCACAATTCCAACTCTAGAACAAAGCATTTGACCTCAAAACCCTCAGAATGACTTTGTTTACGTCTGAACAATTTAACTATGCAGTAAAGTATGGGAAAATGGCTGGAATTTCCTTTTAATGCTGTTTTGAGCAGGCTGTGCAGCTTCGCCTTTGCAATTGGACTTTATTTGTGTCTGTAGGAAAACCGTATCATATCATGGTGCGAAACCCACAGTAAGTATCGCTCAGTTATATCGTAGTACCCCTACTCTCTCACTGCATTATGCTCAGTTCCTCAAACGTGATGCCGGTGTGTGATTTTATCCTCAACTGTTCTGATTTCTGTTTAAAAGTAAACACCTTTGTGGCTGTCCCTGGAGAGTTCCTTAGCCATACACACCCCATCCGCTTGAGAGCGGAGGAGAAGGTTAGGGTGGGAAGAGACAGCGTCAGGCCCTTGTCTTGGCCTGCCGCACCAGGAGATGAAAGAAAGCCTGTGCTCCATTGTTCGACGTGGAATGCCAGCGCTCTGCACTCACTCAGCCCCTCAGGCTGCTTTGCTGGGAGCGCTGAGGCCACGGTTCATTCGGAGGGAATTCCTCAGCAGGCTTCCACCAATCTTGGCCGGGAGGAGCTCCACAGCCTCCAGCTCACGTGGCTCCCTTCTCTCTCCCTCCCTCCCTTCTCTCTCTCTCCACCCTGTGAAAAGCAACTCCATTTGCTGCTGTCCGAGCAGAGGACTGGCGTTTGATTTTAAGGACTCCCTTTAGTGTGGAAGCTAGTGCAAGTAGGAGTCATGAGATTTAGGAGAATCTTGAAATTAGAAGCATTTAGTATTTTTTGGTGCCAAAACCTGCACAAATCCCCACATACTCCATTTGTAGGTGGCGTGAATGACCCGGAATGCTCCTGAATACTTTGGAAAAACAGCTTCTCATCTGAAAGATATCAAATGGCCACAGGTGCTTATATGCAATCCAAGGAATGTGACTGGCGCTGACCCTTTGACTGTCAGCCGTAATGGGAGAGGAATGCGCTGTTTTGAATTGGTTGCACTGGCTGATACCAAGCGTTAGACAGATCGGGATCAGGCCAGCTGGTGAGCTAACTGTTTAGACACAGATTTACGAAGTCTAGCAGGAAATCGTTCCTACACATTTTATCCAGCGGTGTCCTTTTTAAAAACAAAAACAAAGGATTCTGTCCCATGCGCTTGTTATGGGAGGATGGCAGGGAGATTTTGTTAACATGCGAACCCACCGGCTCCAAGAGGTGGCCTCATCCGGTCCTCCTTTCTGTCACTGTGTCTAGGAAAACCAAAAGCCATGTGCTGTCACTTCCCTCGGCCCGGCCAAAGAACACACTGATAGAGTGAGTAAGGCCCCGGAGTGTGTGGGAACGCTGGGAGACAGGCAGCAGGCAGGAAGGCAGTTTACTCCAGAGCAATGGGATTCAGAGGGCATGTGACAGCATCCTCTCTCTCTCTCTTACTCGCTCTCTTTCTCTCTGTATCTCCCCTCTCCTATCACACAAATACACACACATACACACATATTGTTGCAACTCTTTTAGATCCATGGACACATAACAGAAAAAGTAAGACTGCTGTTATAAAGTACTTTTAACTGTTTAAAAAATGTGTTAATGGATGTCATAAAGACCTTATTATCATTAATAAGAGGTTATAGCATATGAAAAAAAGGGCAAGATCTGAAACCTGATCTGGGTTTTAACAGTATAGATCAATTTGATGTCACTCTTTGGCAAGCCACAGTTCAGTGTTTCCCTTTTTGTTTGTGTTATAACTTCATATTAATGATTTTAAAGTGTTTATGACCCCATTAATAAACTTTTAAAATGTATTATATGACCTTATGGGAAATCATTAATAAATATATTTTAAATCATGTATAAACCTTTAAAATGTGTTATTGTACAGTGGTGCCCATTTAAATTATTAGTCATTTTGTTGCACTGTTTAAATGTAATTGATCATTAATTTAATAGGTAAGGCAATACTGCAGAGATTGACGATTTTTCTGGTGAAATAAGGCTGTACACTTAACATTAACCGTCCATTATAACAGAACTTTTATCTTTATGATATTTTGGGGCAAAATGTCTACCTCTGCACTTGCTCCTTATGTTACAAATATGAGTTATTCTTGTGTTTGTTATTCTATGTTCATATGTTTAATTTTATTAGTAATTGGATTTTATTTTAGTTCACAATTTCTGTTTATATAATATGTGCCATAACCTTTGCACAGGCTGAATTTAATGTTTAATGTTAATGTCTTTTTTATATATTTAATATATAAAATACACAACCAGGGGTACCCAAATGTTGCCAAACAGTAGCCATGTATGTATATGCACCACATGAGTCAAAAGTATTTTCCCATTGTGTTTTACAGTCAATGAAATCATCAGGAACGACCTCTCCAGCATCTCTGTCCACAGCCACGCGTAGCATTGGAAGGACAAGGGAAATGAGCACCACCGAAGAAATGGACATTTGAATTATATTTTGGAACTTCTACAGCTGAACATAAACACACATCAACATAGCTCGACTGCAACCTCACCTCCTTACAGCCATATCAGTTGTCGTAAAGCCCAAAACTGTCGTAAAGCAACACAAACTGACCGACTGAATGAAAATCAACACAGAAAAGCAACATACTGCCAAAACAATGTGCATGAAATCATGGACCAAGCCCCTGTATTGTATCCCTTTTGCTCTGTATCAGCCATATCTTTTCTCTGCACTCATGTAGCTTTAAATTATTACCTTAAGTGCAATTTTTGTCTTTTGTTTCATGTCTGAATAAGTAACATTTGCATATATGCCAATAAGCCTTAAATCTAGCCATCCTATATGTTATATGACAGCTAATTAAGTCTGAATAGTCATTCCATGGATTGTTTTGTTTCTCTTAATGTCCAGCTCTGAGGAAACATATAACTGGAACTGCAGTGCATACATAACGTACAAAATTATATTTATTGTCTCTACCTGAGCTGCGATCATTTCAACACTATTCAGAGTAACATGCATTGTGATAGATATATTGCAAGGTGTTTAAAGTATGAAAGTAAAGACAGGGTAGCATTTAGGTTGGCTTTTTCTTCAGTTGTGCCAAAGCATTTTTATTAGATCTAACTAGGATCTCAAAACTGCCATACAGCTTTACATAGTGCCTGTGCCTTTGCATCTACTCTGCTTACCGAACTGTGCCTTATGCTCATTATATGACCACAGTTTATTCTTTTTGCTTTTGTAATTTCTCAATTTTTTTGTTTTGCTCAAATGTGCATGGCTTTTGCTGAAATATCATATATTCATTCTATCTTTGACAACAGGAAAACATATTTTTGATTGTGTCCATTTTGTTTCCTGACACTCAGTACCATTGTGCTAGTTTTGATGCCATCGTGTCATATCGTAGGTTGATTATTAGCTAATGTATGCACTTTACTTTGTACTTAACCCTTCTGATATTTTGGACATGTCATGATTGTTTTTCGTTTGTTTGTTTGTTTTTTTGACAGGCAATGAATTCTTGAGAGCAATAAACCAGAGGCTAAAAAAGCTAGGATATTGTTTTTCTCACCAACAACTTTACCAAAGCATATGACATGTTAACTAAGCTTCAACAATGGCAAAATATGCACAATAGAGGGTATGCACCTGACGTCACAGTAGATGGAGGTCGCTGCGGTTACACCCACTGAGTGGCAGGGTTTTACTGAAGGGCAAAATTCAGCACAAATTTTGCAAATACTGTAAAAATAGATGCATAGAAAAACTGCCTTTAGTAGTGGAGAAATTAAGAAACCTGTAAAACAAAACATTTTCTTAAACTGATGGAAGTTAGACTCAACAGTGATACTTACTAAAGAACCAGGTTTATGGACATTGACATGTCGCCAGGTATCCTCATGTATTGTTAGTAGGCCTTCAGGCTTTGTGTTGTTTGTTTTCTCTGTCAATTTCCAGGGACTACTGGTTCTTTGGTAAGTTGTAAGGATCACCATAGAGTCCAACTGCCTTTAATTTACGCAGATAATTGTTTGTCTGCCAGTTTTACAGTGTCCCCTACTGAACACAGCCATGCTACAGCATGTTTTGCTACTTAATCCAACTGAGGGTGTGTGTTCAAGTTGGAAATGTGACATCAATGCATTACCTCTATAAACACAAACATTTCTATCACTTTGCTGTGTGGGAATGGCAAGTAAAAGTTGTTTTTTTTTGTAAATATCTGTGTTTTATTAAAATGTCCAGATGCATTTACAGGGTGATCTTGCCATCATTTTCAAAATAAAGTCACCACTTTTCTTTTATTGCCTGAATCACATGCATTTATGATATTAATGAATATTAATGAATGTTCCTAATGTCAGTTAACAAAAAGAGTTTTATGGTTCACCAAAGTAAATATTTTTACTTGAGCCTTCTTTAACTGGCAAAGACAAAAATGCAAAAATACTATTGTTTTAACAAAGAGAAAATAGGGTTAATTCATTTGTAATGAAAATACACATTCAAAGTGTAGCCAGAAGCATTCACAATGCCACACTCTTTAAGAAATATGCTTTTTTTTTAGAAATTATTTAAACTATAAGCTCTAGTGTTTGTTAGCAATGTTTGCACAATTGTTAAAGCACTGTCCCTGTCACTGAGAGACTGGCATCCTTGAGGATATCTGTAAGTGTAGCTTGTAGCACTTGAAGGAATATAACTCAAAACCTGGTCTCCATAGTTCCAAAATCATACTCTATACTTAAGCATGCACTAGAATGATGGCTGTTAAACGCTAGGCAACTCGATGGCTTACTTCAGGAATAGGAGCCGTCAAATGCTCCAGCAACTATTCAAAAAGCCCTGTGTATTACCAGCTCTGCAAACTCACAAGATACTGCCTCCTTAGTGACTGTGTGAACGATGCGGTGTACATTGGAATGAGGCATTTCAAATATTCTGGAGACCACCCAGTTTGATGCTCCTCTTGCCAGTCAGAGTAGAAATACCAAAGGTCTCAATAATAAAGGTCTCAGTTGTGTCATCCTGCCCATGCCCCTGAAATCCAACTGAAAATCAGACCTCTGTCATCTTTGTTAAATGAATAGACACAAAAAGCCACACCATCATAGACTACATCCTTCTAAGGATGAGGACCCTGAATTGAGATACATTAACCCACTGTTTATTGGGAGTTTTTCCTTGCCTCTGTCGCCCTTGGCTTGCTCTTTGGGGGCTCAGACTCGGTTTCTGTAAAGCTGCTTTGTGACAACATCAGTTGTAAAAAGCAATATATAAATAAACTTGACTTGACTTGACTTTTAAACAATTATGATATTGACCATTGTGACATGGCTCAGAATTCTGACATATTTAACCATCGTGACATCATAAACAATTTTGACATCAACCATTGTGACATCACTGACCATTGTAACATTCTAAACTATTGTGACTTAATAAACCACTGTAACAACATAAACCATGTTGATGTTTTCAACCATTGTCATCTAATTAAACATTGTGATATCACTGTGACATCATCAACCATTGTGACGGTTAAGCATTGTGATATTTAACCATTGTGATGTCATCAAACATTGTGACATTATAAACCATAAGTATGCCATAAACCAATGACATCATAAACCACTGTGTCAATCACTGACAATTCTGTCATTATTAATTAGTGCAATGTCTCTGGCCATTGTGACAACATTCATCATTGTGACATCATTAATAATTATGACCTCAGGAGCCATTGCAGAATTATCAATCATTGTTACAATGGTCAATGATGTCACCATCATTGTGACATCATTGACAGTTGTGACATCGCCAATGATTATAACATCATGAACCACTGCAGGATCATCAGCCATTGTTACATCATCAACTCCTGTGACATCACCAACCACTGTTGCCATTAACTATTAAACATAAAACATTGTGACATTGACCATAGTGACATTGCAAAGCATTGTGACATATTTAACCAATGTGATGTCAAAAACAATTGTGACATCTTTAATGACTGTGGCTTATTATTGTGGTCCTGTTCTAGCTCTAAAACACTTATGCAAATGCTTCTGACTGGAGAATTGTTCAAAAAAAATTAAACAGCCTACTTCTATTGTAAGCAAGTGTTTCCGTTTTTTACAATTTACAGAGATTACAAACATTACAAAAATATTGCCTGTTATAACTGGTCGCATGGTTAAGGTGCAGCAGATAGATATAGATATAACATAATTTTTTGTCCAAAAGCTTTTCAGATCTGCATTACAGTTTGCTTATCTTACAAGCTGAGTTCCCTGCAGCTTGCTCATGGACCTGGAGAGGAAAGAAGTTCTGTTCTTTTAAGGATATAGAAGGAGAAAGAGTGGTTAAAATGCACTACCGGAAGAACAGCTGTTCACCTTAGGCGCAATGCCAAGGCCCCTGTGACACCTGCCAGGATGGCACAGCGGGCATATTTTCCACTGGCCTGAATCCCCACTGACATAGGCATGGTGACAAGCCCCTCCCCGGCCGCACAATCATCAAAGCCATCCCCCAGAAATAACACTTCTATTAGTAGAATGGGTGTGAGGATCATTTAGGAACCAAAGGTAAGAGGTGCACATCTAAGCAAGAACACTGAATGACTTTTCACCTCATTCACTTCAAGGTTGATTAGACTTTTGTAGGTTTTTTGTTTGTTTTTCCTGAAATTGCAAATGAAACATGCTCAACATGTTAAAGAGTGTGCATAGATTAAATTGAAATGTGAGATTTTGAACAGCAAGATTTAAGTAAGACTGACCACAAAGGCATATAAAGGCATAGTTTTATTGCACCTTGATATGTAAGGCAGCAAGTGAACAGTCAGTTCTTAAAAATTGATGTGTTGGAATTAGGACAAATGAGCAAGTGTAAAGATCTGAGCAATTTTGACAAGGGTGTCAAAACACAGTTAGTTAGTTGGGGCTTATGAGGAGTGCCCATGCTGAGTGAAAGTAAAAGTTACTATTTGTCATTGTGAACACACTCATGACCCAAAATATCAATAAATAATCATACAACGAAATGTGCCTCTGCATTTAACCCATCACACATGCACACGTGGAGCAGCAGGCAGAAATCAACAGCACCCGGGGACCAGTGTAGCAGGACAGGACCTTGCTCAAGGGTACCTTAGTCGTGCCCATGCTGGGACTTAAACCTGTGACCTTGGCAATGTCCTAACCACTAGCCACCCTTGCCCACTTTTTTTTTTTTTTAGTAAAAGTGCTGACCCCTGTCCCTAAAAATAATCTACTATGCATGTTATCATCAGAACAGGGCCATAGAACAATGGAAGAGTGTTACATGGTCTGATGTATCACACTTTCTTTTATATCATGAGGATGACCAGGTACATGTATTGCTTACCTGGATCCACTCTGGAAAGACAGCAAACTGGTGGTGGAAGTGAGACGGTCACTTTTTGTCTCATAATTTACTGATAATGTTTCTCAGGTGTAGGCTGTGAGGTCAGTGCCACTTGCTACATCAATGTACAGAAAACATATAATTATAATTATACTTATAATAACCTCATAGTTAAAGTCAGCAGACATTCACAGTTCTAATGTGAAGGTAAAGCTAAAAATAGAGAAGTGGTGCCACCAAGTGGACATTTTATTCACTAGTCAAGTGTTCCGGCATTTTTTTCATTAAGTGCTTTTTTCCAGCACTGACACACACGATTCAGCTCATCAGCTCCTCATTAGCCATCCCATTTCTGCAATAAATCCTGTCCTGTCCTGCTCACAGTCTATCAGCGTTTTCAGAGGTCATCAAGGATGAACAAGGAGCAGGATCAGCAGGGAACACACCTTTCTGTAAAAAAAACAAAACAGAATCCAATGGTAATGAAAATGCTGTAATCCAGACTTCTGTCATTTGCCCTGAGGAATTAATGTATTTGGGGCTTATCGGAGATTTTGCTCCTTCCACCATTTTTACTTTAGGAATCATGTACAATTAGGAAACCTTTCTTCTTGCTAAAGTTAGCACTGTGTAAAAGGGTAAAAATGTACTAATGATGCTATGATCCAGAAATGTCCCACCCTTTTATATGATCATAAAAGGGTGGGACATTTCTGGATCATAGCATCATTCTCATTTCAAAATTACTGATTTGCATGTTACTGAAGCTGTTGTGTCAAGACCAACATCTATGAGATTGCTTGTCCAACATAACCTGAACAGATTGTTTGGATTCAGCTTGGAAGTGCAGGACAGCTGCAAGGTGAGTTAAACATTATTAATTTACTAGAAGTAGCTAAAACTAAGTGGTATTCTCTTAATGTGCCTTACGTGATCTAAAATCTACTCTTAAACAGCAGGATTTACTTTTTACTAGATTTGACCATTAATTTGACCTTGTTCTGCCCAAAAGGTCATTAACACTTACTGTGATGTTGTTTCTGCAATATTGATACCCTCAGTGAAGGAAACCTCTGTGATTATGGGCGACTGGAACGCAAACACTACTCTGCCAGGCAATTTTTCCCAGCACTGCCCCTCTATAGCACTTGCCATTGGCTTTGTATTTATTGACATAGCACTGAGCACAGCTGGACTCTCCATCACCATCAGACAGCTATGGCTATTACTGCAGGCCAAGAACACTGACATCTTGGGCCTAAATCTCTTAGTTTTCCACACTCTGAACAACATAGGCCTGTTTGTGGACATTGCCACCAGTTACATTTCACCGCAAGCCTTAATACCCACCAGGGTTTCTTTATTGGGGTTTATTTTACTCGGGGGATCCCTAATTATGTTCTGGATGTGCTTAGAGCGTTATATTGCCGTGGTCCATCCTATTCGGTACCAGCAACTCAAGACTAAGAGGTTCAGGGAAATTGGGAGTGCAGCTGCATGGCTTATCACACTGTCCTTTCCACAAGGATGGAAAAAAAACGTCTGCCTTACTTTTCAGTTCATATCATGTTTCTTTTTGCTGTCAGTTCTTGGGATGATATGGTGCAATAATAGAATTTTAAGAGCCTTGAATGACTCTGGTCCTGGAAGAGATGAAATGCATCCCATAAAAGTGAAGGCCTTTAACAATGTGTGCTTAATTTCACTGGCTGTTTTAACTTTATACTTGCCAGCAGCAATAATGGCATTAATTTTGGCAAAATGCAGTGAATTTGGGGAAACTGTGTGCTTATTCATCCCTGTGTGTATTATACTTTGTTCCTTAGCTAACACTTTGTTACCTCTATTCAAACCTTTACTTCCACAGCAGGTGTGTTTCACAAGGAATGTAATAGTGAAATGTGACATTTTTTGTCAAAGCAACATCGGACAAATTAACAGGGACAGGGACACCCCAGGGAGTCAAATAGAGTGACTAAATAGCAAATTTATGGTAATTTTACGGTGGTGAGGAAAACTGCCTCAAAATAATGTCAAAACATGTCAAATGTTGATGCACTGTAGACAGGTGAAACACTTTTACAGTGACAGAAGAACAGCATTGATATGAAACACCACAAAACGTTGGGCCCAGCTTTGGATTTTTAAACAGAAAAAGATCATTACTGAATTTCATCATCATTTCACCCGATATCCAAACATCAAAAGACACCATCAGACCACTCTTGCTGTTGGCAATTGTTGAACAGAGAAAAGTGTGAACTATGAATGGATTAGTCACCATAGCTGGAGATTCCCAAATGGAAACTTTGGCAAAATCCATTAAAGGGTTAAAACATGTTCCCCCTAAAACTTCAAAGTGCATTAAGTTCATGCAGGAGATCGTAGAAACTAGTCCTAGCTAATTCTGTTTATTTCACTGATTGTTTATCTCTGCATTATAATTCAAATGAGACATGTGTCTGCGTGTGTTTTGTCTAATACACCTCTAATTTGCTTAAACACCTGTGTAAAAGTGCATGTAAATACACACTTTCTCATATGCTAAAGCCCTGAATGCAAAACCAGGAGCATGCAAATAGCTTATCTGTATCAGTAAAAATATATATAGTTTATACTGGACATTAGCATTTCACTAAAGATTTTGTTTCACTCAGACCTTCCTCACATAAGTCAATCACTATGGTAAAACATCTATAAAAAATTGAAGCATGACATCTGCTCAATTTCTTTGTATCACAACGGTACTACAAAGTACACTAGAGAGGCAATCTTCTAGAAATCCCATAGAGTATAGAATTCATACCGGATTATTATTTTTATACACTGCGGTGCATAATGTTCCGGTTTGTTGTATGATTTTTGGAACAGATAATACAGATAATACTTACAGAAATCTTTCTGTATCGAGTCATCCCCAGCAATAATACAATTCATGTAAGCCTTATTTTTATGGGTCATAGGGAAGAGAATGTTGATACCAGGCAGTTCTATTTGCCCTGCCTTTGACCACAAGTGATTTTTTAAAAAATCATCTACACAAATGCACCAGTATTCCATGGATTTGTAACAAAATCCAGACGACTTTTCACTTTTGGTAAAGCCTCTAGTGTTTGTGGACCTAAAAGCTATAAAATGTTATAAAGAAAAAGGTCCTAAGCCATTTCTCTGAATGTATTATGTATACTTTTAATTCGGTTAGCCCTGCAAAAGAAAACAATTCTGCTTTTGCCTTCTTGTTATTCTTCAAACTGATTTGTGCTTTCAATGTATTATACATTAAACAACGTCTGCAAACACAACTACTTACCTCCTCTGGCATCTTTTTTCTTCCCCACTGTCTGCTATTGCAGATATTGTAAAGCAGTAATAAATGGGATTCTGAGCTGTAGATTTAAAACCGAACTGATGGCATTTTATTCAAATACAAGACTATATTTGAAGCTTTTTTCAAACTGTATCAATAATATGACTAAATTCTTATTAGAAAATGTACTAAAATATTTCAGAATCTAAGAAAGCATATTATACACTCTTGAAAGTGAAGCTATCAGAAAGGGTTTTTTGTTTGATGCCATAGAAAAATCATTTTGGTTACCTAAAGCAATTGTTATATGGGTAAGAACATTAAAAATAAGCAAAGCCTGTCATAGTTTTCTCTGGAAATATGTGAACTTTGACATAAGCCAATAATCTATACTCTTCATTGGCTAAGACCTTTTATGAGGTTTGGTCAATAATTACAGGTGAAACCAGACCCAGCAGTGCCACATTAAGTACCATCAATCATTTTTAGTCATTTTCATTTGATCTGAAATGTTCTAAATCTAATTAAACAGGATCAATTCTATGTTCTAATGTTTTATTTAATGAAAATGTAATTTGTAGCAGCCAGTGTTAATTACAGACCATAGTCATGATGTACGTTTCATATGTAACTATTGTGCATCAGTCATGAGAAAAAAGCCACACTGTTCACCTCTGACTTAAGTAATAATCTATTTGCTTATTTTAATACCACCACTGACAATTGGTTTAACAGTTACTGTATATATATGTGTGTGGCTAATATGTGTAATTTGGACTGTAGGGGTCCAAAGAAAATTTTTTTAACACTAGAAGGGGTCCATGGTTGAAAAACATTTGAAAACCCCTTCTCTAAACCTTTCAACAGATTGTTCTTAAAAGAACAATGTAAATTGTCAAGTCAAGTCAAGTTTATTTCTATAGCGCCTTTTACAACTGCACAAAGCAGCTTTTACAGAAACCGGGTCCAAGCCCCCAATGAGCAAGCCAAAGGCAACAGAGGCAAAGGAAAATTCTCTAGCTGTAGGAAGAAACCTTGGGAGGAACCCAGGCTCAGAAGAGGGAACCCATCCTCCTCTGGTCAACACCAAATAGCAATAACAAACAAGAGAAAAGAAAATTGTAATTGATAAAACTCTTTTAAATTTAAAGAATCACCACATAATGTAAAGGTTTCCCCAAGGATTTTTTACATTACTGAAGGTTCTTTACACCATCAATAAGATTTTTCACTAAAAACGGTGTGGTGTAGACATGTTTAGGTCTCATTAAACCAAATGACACTGAGCTCATATTACAAAGAGACTATATTTCTATAACATATTTTCATATCAGCTACATTCACAGCACATCCTTTTGACCATAAAACATATATAATATGCAGATATTGATGTGTGATAATATGCAGAAAACATTCCTCCTAAAAACACACAAAACAAATAAGTCACTGTTACAATTTCCATGTTGAGTTAACTGAGCTCTTACAGTAAAGTTGAAACCACACTTCCAAAAGTTATCAGCATCTAGTGTTGCATGGGTCCCCTGAGGAGAAGAGTCTGTACACGTTGACCAAAGGAAACATTGTTACAGCTCCAAGCATTGACCCCAACTGCACTACTGCTCCACACCAGACTAGAGCGCTGTGGCCTTCATCTCGCAGGATCACTGCAACGATTACTTTCACATAAGACAGAATGAGCACAAAAAGGGTCCAGACTGCCACCTGTTGACAAAAAGCAAGTAATTACTGCCATACAGCACTACTCTCTTCTTCTCTGCAATGCAAGCAGAGGCCATGATTCCAATAATTAATTGTAGTTACATACACTGAGTTGTCACTGTACCAACATTTACTGACTACGGGTGAAACTCGAAAAATGTGAATATCATGCAAAAGTTCATATATTTCAGTAATTCAACTTAAAAGGTAAAACTAATATATATTATATACTCATTACATTTAAAGCGAGATATTTTAAGCCTTTATTTGTTATAATTTTGATGATTATGGCTTACAAATTATGAAAATCCCAAATTAGAATATTACATGAAATCAATAAAAAAAAAAGGATTTTGAATAGAGAAATGTTGGACCTCTGAAAAGTATAATAATGCATATGTACTCAGTACTTGGTTTGGGCCTCTTTCGCATGAATTACTGCCTCAATGTGGCATGGCATGGATGCTGTCAGCCTGTGGCACTGCTGAGGAGTTATGGAAGACCAGGATGCTTCATTAGCGGCCTTCAGCTCTTCTGCATTGTTCGGTCTCATGTCTCTCATCTTTCTCTTGGCAATGCCCCATAGATTCTTGGTTGAGAGTTTGCTGGACAATCAAGAATAGTAGTCTCATGGTCATTAAACCAGGTTTTGGTACTTTGGCAGCCTGGGCAGGTGCCAAGTCCTGCTGGAAATGAAGTCAGCATCTCCATAAAGCTTGTCTGCAGAAGGAAGCATGAAGTGCTATAAAATGTCCTGGTAGATGGCTGCGTTGACTCTGGACTCAATAAAGTACAGTGGACCAACACCAGCAGATGACATGGCTCCCCAAATCAACATAGACTGTAGAAACTTCACACTGGACTTCAAGCATCTTGGATTGTGTGCCTGTCCATTGTTCCTCCAGACTCTGGGACCTTGGTTTTCAAATGAGTTGCAAAATTTGCTCTTATCAGAAAAGAGGACTTTGGACCACTGAGGAACAGACCAACAGTTCTTTTTTTTTCAGCCCAGGTAGGACGCTTCTGACATTGTTTGTTGTTCAGGAGCGGCTTGACAAGAGGAATACAACATTTGAAGCCCATGTCCAGGATCCGTCTGTGTGTGGTGGCTCTTAAACCACTAACTCCCCCACACTTTTGAATGGCCTTTTCCTGACAATCCTCTCCAGGCTGCAGTCATCCCTGCTGCTTGTGCACCTCTTTCTTTCACACTTTCCTTTCCATTTAACTTTCTATTAATGTGCTTTGATACAGCACTTTGAAAACATGCAACTTCTTTTGCAATTACCTTTTGAGGCTTTCCCTCCTTGTGGAGGGTGTCAATGATGGCTTTCTGCACAACTGTCAGGTCAGCAGTCTTCCCCATGATTGTGAATTCCACTGAACCAGACTGACAGACTATTTAAAGGCTCAGGGACCATTGCAAGTTTTTTAGATTAATTAGCTAATTAGGGTGGGACACAATAGCCTACAATACTGAACCTTTTCACAATATTCTAATTTTCTGAGCTTTTGAATTTTGGGGTTTTCATAATCTGTAAGCCATAATCATTAAAAAACACTTGAAATATCTCGCTTTGCATGTAATGAGTCTCCTGTATACTGTAGACTTAGCCCCTCTGTTTGGTGATGTACAGTCATACTAATGCCACACACACTACTGTGTCAGTGTTTCTGCTTTGCTGGTAAAGGTACCTTTCCATTGTTGGATGAGGTAGAAGGAGACTGACAACTTGTGCAATAAGATGAACAGTACAACACAGACTATAGCAGCTGCAAACAGACAAAGAGCACCTACAATGTATTGTGTTTCTGTTAAGTGTAAGATTGTAGGAGCAAGTCAGTGTAAATCCATGGGAAAAAATTTAATTGATTAACAGAATGAAAAATGCATACAATTGCATGAAAGGAGAGACCTTACTTACAATTAGTACAACCCCAGAGGTGTCCTCAACCAGCAGTGGGCAGGGACTCAGCACTGCCATGCCCATGATATAAGCTCCAATAATGGAGCCAACACTAGTTAAAAGTCCCATCAGCACCAAGGACCTGTCAGACAGATAGAGGATGAACTGGTTAGGATTTGTCTATTTCAATCTAGAAAGTCTCTGTATAGTCAGTATAGTATGTGTTCAGTTAAAAATAAAGTGGAAAAAAATCCAACTTAAATACAATAAAATTGCTGTTTAGAATATTGCTACTCACCTTTGAGAGTAGAACATGGCAATAAAACAGGCCAAAGGGTTTGCTACAGAGGCCATAGTGGCTGACCAGTGATAAGCCTGGTTTCCATAAGGCAGGCATGAGTAGGACTGAATCGACGGCAATACAGAGTTGGTCAGAGCATTTGTCCAAGCCAGGATGATGAAGATGTACACCACTTGCACCCAACTGTAGGTTCCGGTTCCAAACCTGCTGTTGATCTTTGTCCCATTCAAGGATTTCATCATGGGTTTCTGCTCGAGACCTTTCTTGTTCTTCTTAATGTCTGAGGTTCCCGTGATGCCTTGGCGGTTGCGGCTGATGGTGTGCTCTCGAGTAATGGCTGGAAGGTGGTTCAAAAGCAGGAAGGCCAGCAAACAAACAAGCATCATGGCTGCCAGGAAGAAAAAGAAGGCTTCGGCTGAGAAGTTGGCTGGTAGGTAGAGTGGTACGAGGTAGTTAATGGCATCCACAGAACCATTCCTGCCCAGAAGTGGCACTGTCTCATTGTTATCTAAATTCTGAGTGCCATTGACACATTGCATAACACCTACTCCCTGAATCAGAGCCACCAAAGCTGGGACGAGGCCACTTAAACCTTCTCCTATGTAATAGGTGGTGAGGTACACCGGCTTAAGTCGCATCATGAAGGGCAGGAAAGTTACAGAAGAGGTGCAGTCCACAATAGAGATGAAAAAGGTGAGAAGCAGGAGAGGAATACTGCGCTCAACCCCTTGCACCATGACTGTCTCCTTCCAGAAGAAACCCAAGAGGAGGCTTGCCAGTGCCCCAAAACTGACAATGAAGTAGATGACTGTCATTTCGTTGAGCTTTCCTGGACTGAATCGGTGCATCAAGGTGACAGCCAGAGGTCCGATGTTAGCCACTTGGATCAGGACAGAGAGATAGGATGGAAGAAACCAGCCTTCAGGGACCTGAGGAACGATGAGGGGCAGTTCAACCCAAAGACCACAAATGGTCACCCAAGAGCCCATGCCAAACAAGCATGCCAACAAATGAGTGAGCAGGGACATGTTGGACTTTTCTTTATCTCAGGACCTTTAGGGCAAATCCAGAAGCCTGAAATATATACAGTAGAGATGAAAACATTAAACAATCAAAGCAAAGACACACAACCATATTAATTTATCACACAGCACTCTTAACAAGTGCTAAAATCTCCTTACTCGTGCTACTCGACCTTAGTGCAGCCTTTGATACCATTGATCACACCATCCTCCTTGACAGACTAGA
>JBBPDA010000138.1:5028154-5051722 GCA_037974385.1 Arnoldichthys spilopterus
TGTAAAGCTGCTTTGTGACAACGTCAGTTGTAAAAAGCGCTATACAAATAAACTTGACTTGACTTGACTTGACTAAAATGGGTTCTTTGGAGAGATGCCATAGAACAGTTGCGTCAAGTCTTATCCACAAGGGGCCAGTGTGATTGCAGTTTTCATTTTAACAGACAACGCTATTTGAAAAGTGCAGCCAAGTGATGAAAGTGTTTTCAGGTAAGTTCCTGCTTGTTTGGAATTAAGTCAATCTGGCCCTTTGTGGAGAAGACCAACCCCCTCTACTGTAGACGAACAACTTTTTACTTCCTAAATAAATCCCAAAACATTTCCATATATGGTTCTTTAAAGAAACTATGCTCTAAGCCAAATCTTGAGATTTAATTTACAAAGAAATGTCAAGATTTAGCTTAGAACTAGTACTGGATTTCCATTGCCATGAAAAAGTATTTGCCCTCCTGCTGCTATCTTCTACTTTTTGCCTTCCTCCTGGTACTTTTGTATGTTTGTTGCACAAGTGGTAGTCAAACAAAATTTTTGAGAAGACAAACACACACACACACACACACACACGCACACACACAGAGACACACACTTTTTAAATCTTTTTTTTAGTTACTGCAGGTAAAACGGTAATAGAAAACTGCCCCCTTAGGTACTCAATCAACAAACTAACCAATCAGCCAATTAAGCAAAGTTATTTATACTTGAGATCAACAGACCTAGTTTTATTAAAAGTAGAACTTTAAGTAGAACATTAAGTAGAATATTCCAGTAATGTGAAGTAGGATAAATGATCTCAACAAGCAGCACACTATGCTACAACAAAAAGACATTTTTAAGGAGTTCTATGGCTTGGAACTTGGACTGATGGACTGGAATCTTCCCTGAAGTAGCTAAACTACCAAAATTCCTTAGATAGCACAGCAACAACTAATATGAGGGTTCACAAAAAAAAAACATCTGAGGATCTGCAGGCCTTTCACTTCAGATAAAGTTAGAAAGTGAATGGGCAAGATGAGGTCTGCAAGATGAAAGCAACTGCTATTTGAAAGGAACATTAAGGCTTGACCCCCAAGCTTTTTGGAATAATTTTATGCAGATTGATGACTAATTTTTTTTAATAAGGTAAATTCTGTTACATTTGGCAGCTAACAAACCATTCCACAATAAAATAAATCCATTTCATGCCAATTCCTTCAACTTTCTTTGTTCTGTTCTAAAGCTCAAGTGCAATTATACAATGATTCAAAGCACAAGAGTCCCCCCTCAATGTCTAAACTAAGTTTTACGAGTGGCCTAGTCAAATTCCTGACTGAAACCCTGCTGAGATACTGTGGGAAGGTAGTTCTTGAGTGAAAACCCTGCAATATGGCTGAACTAAAGCAATTCTGCAATGCAAAGTTAGTCAAAATTCCTGTACAGTAATGTGAAAGACTCAGACTTAAATGACTGTAGCTATTGCTGCTTAAGGTGGCACCAGCAATTATTAAGCTTTGGACGCAACTACTTTGTCACATGGGTGATACAAATTATGCAAAACCTTTTTTTCTACAATAAATAAAAGGATTGTTTAAAAATTGCGCCATTTAGTGTGCAAATATCCAAAAAGAGATATTATATATATTTTTTACAATATTTCTTTTACTGCACTGTAGTTTACAATACAGCACAATGGACAAAACACAGCCATATGTGGAAGCTCGACAGACATGTGGCAGCCTATGGTTACCAGCCCATTACAAGAATTAGCAAATTATTAATTGTTAGACTTAACATTTCCTTCTCTTGGTTAACCAAATCCTCTTCGTAGACACGAGATGCACCATTATATGAGAAATAAGCTTACAATATGCTTAAATATGCTTACTTCTTTTGTACATCAGCATAATTTAACAGTCCTTTATAATGCCCCCATGCAACTGCAGACTGTCTTTATGTATAACTTGCTTAAACAATAATTACCTAATCTCCTTTAGTTGAGTCATTGTTACATGCACTACATGAAGACTAGCAGATGCCTGAAATCAGCCCCAGACCAGTTATCACACTTCAGAGCTAAAGCCATTAGGAAATGCTGCTTAGGTACAGCGATCCCAACACTGTTTTGAACAATGTCAGGAAGACGGTGCTTATTTTGAGAAGGCCAGTCCATTACACACAGTTCGTGCACAAAGGAGACCAGCTAAGAAGTATGCGGAAGCAGGTCACGTAAGTCATGTAGGCTGCAGCTGCAAAAACGATCCATTATATCAGAATCTAAACAAACGATGCCTCTAAAACTAAACTCAGCACACAATATCCACTCAAAACTAACCTCATTATAAAATGTTTTGCAAGGTACATGCTGTATAAAATACATTAAATGTGGCTATCTTAATATAGAAGAATATAAAATAATTTTTCGTTTTTATCATTTTATCTTTAAGAGATGATTATCAACAGGTAGATACTCACAGGTCAGTAAGACAGAATGATCTGGGACTTTTGAAGCCCAGGACAGATTTATTTTCAGAGATAAGTGGGTGTGCTCGTTCTGACCAACCGTGAAGACCTGCCTGTTGATGTTTTATCAAAGCAGATGTCAAAATGTAGAAGCACTGTAGGTGCATCATTATAGCCATGAAAACACATTGGCAGTGTAATAAAGTGTTGTAAGAGTCTTAGGCACCTATGCGAATAGTTCAAAGCCAATAATCTTAGCAGTGAATGTCTTCCTGATAGCAAAAACACACATTAACAACAAAAGTAAGCAAGCAGTAAAAAAACAGCATTATTTTGTTGCTATAGTTACACATTATTACTTATTTAGAGACTATGATTAACATGTTACTACACTGATACAAGGTAGTAAATAGAACTAATTCTAAAGGTAAAGAAAGACATATACAGTCATGCTATACAGCAAAATGCAAACAATAATTAGCTGTGGATTGAAATGGATGAACTTAGACTCTTTAACCGTACCCCTGCTGTGATGAGTTTATGGATATGTAGAACAGCCACAAGTGTGTTTGGAAAGAAGTGTTTAAAGTAGGTTTTTTTTTGTTTAGCCAATTGTTTCAAACACACCTAAACAAGAACTAAAGATACTGTAGTTTCTACACAAAGTGTCATGGGTTTTACTGCTGTCAAAATATAATCTTTAACCAAGCCAGTAGCCTTACTAACCTGAGTAAAAGTTTAACTCTGACAACCTAAATCAGCTCCAGTGTGACTGCAGGTTTTCAGCAAAATTGCTGAATCAGTTAGTCTCAAACAATTGATAAGGTACAGTAGTGCAAATGTTTTAGGCATCTGAGAAATTGATCATTAAAAGCTGTTTATCTTGGCAAAAAAAACTAAATAATAATAAAAAAGTAACATTAGAACAAATACCAATAACAGCAATACAGTAAACAGTGATTTTGTGGGTCAGTGTTGGCTTGACCATTTCCAGAACTCTCCTTGTGGATGCCTAGTATTGCTTGTAGTATCCATTAAATCACTGGTTTGGGCTCAATCAGTCCTTCATTACATGAAAAGAGGTCCTGGAGCTTCACACATTTATGCAATGACCAGAGGCATAAAGGAGAAATCTTGAGTCCAACCTGTTCTTCTTAACAGCTTGTTTCACTTCTTTTCGGTTTGTCTGTATTTATTGTAATGTTCACTTGTGTTTTCGCTAACAGAAAGAAACTCACTGCTTAGATAAATGGCTTTAAACTATGAACTTAGGTGCCTAAGACATTCACACAGTCCTGTAGACGAGCTGAGCTCCTGTACTACTGTAGATGAGCGGAGAACCTTCAACCAGAACAAGCCTTTTAAGGGTAAGTTAGGTGACCCCTTACATAAATCTTGGCAGTGTTATGTAACCTGCAAGATTTCACCTTTAAGATAGCACCCTCCCATTTGAAAAATCATTAAAAATAAGTATAAAATAACTATTGAAGGTCAAAATTACCACTAATTTCCCTAGTGCTCATTGTAAGATCAATGCTTGTTTAATTCTAAGGGATAAAGTAGGGAAATTATCATATAGAACTTAATTACAATGGTGTATTATGAATAAAACCACAGAAATATCACAAGCAGACTTCATTAAAAAAAATGCAAGGAAAATGTAGAATATGGGTTCTTTAATAGTGTAAAAAAAAACAACAATTTTAAACACAATCTTTTTTTGCTGTTCTTTTGAACAAATAAGCATTGGAGAGCCGACAAATACAAACAATTTGTAAAGACAAAAGAATTTTCTCTCAGTACATTGAAGACCCCCCCCCCCAAAAAAAGTAGCATTTATGTATCATATCCAAATGTAAGCTTTACTCTCAGTGTGAGAGAATACTGTATTATTTTTCTGTTATCTTCTGTTGTCATGTAAAGAAGCTGCAATTTGTCCCTCATAACATGATTAGGTCAAATGAACCCATGCTACTGGGTTTGCACTACATATTGGAGCAGCCAAGAGACTAAAATCTTGAAGGCAATATACAATATTAATAAAAGTTAGATCAATGCTATATAGCCTATTTACCCCTAAATCTTTTTATTCTACTAGATAAAAAAAGAAAGATAAATCAGCAAACCCACAAGTCTTCATATGTTCACTGCATATTGGTCTAATAATCAGCATAAAAAGTAAAGGACATAATAAAACGGTACAATTCTTGTCACTTTTACTTTAAAAAATGTTCCATACTGATACGATCATAAAACATAGGCATATAAATCATACAAATCAACAAGAACCTGAAAATAGAGCAAAGTAGTCTCAGAACATGGTCAAAACACAGTTAACACAAAATATCCAGTGAAATTTAATAATGCAAATTTGAAACCATTCACCAATAAAGCTCACACAGTGGAATATGAGGAAAAACGGGTCAAATAACCGTTTCTACTGACCTTCACCCACACATCTACTGTAAAGATACAACTGGAATACTCAGAATACAGACAAAGATTAAAAACAATGCACAACCTTTGATTAAGCCATTGAACCTCTTTACAATGGAAGTGTTAAGTACTTTTTTAGGGTTTAGGATTTTTAGAAGAAAAGGAACAAATGCTGCCTTTAGTTTAGTGGATTCATCCCTGATTAATGATTAGAGTGGTAATTAGATGACGCAGATTAATGATTAATGGTTACTTCTGCGTTAGTATTCAGCAAATCTGAGGTTTCATTATTTTAATGATTATTTGAACTTACACACTGATAAATAACATCAACAGTGACGATACTCATTGTTTCATGAAAACTAGGCAAGTTTATTTTACTTACAACCCCAGTACAATGAGAGGTGCTTGTCATCACTTCAACTGACTTCTGATGAACAAGAGTTTTATTCCCTGTAGTATTTCTATTTCTGCCTTTTTACATATGCATTATATTGAGTTTGTATAAAGATGAGCTTTTTGATCACATTTTTGTGGCAAATTTGTATTTTGACTCACATGGTGAAACTACACATGCTGTTTTTAAATCAGCAGATGGAGCAATCAGCAGATACAATAATATAAAATATACAATTATTTGATGAAAGCAAATTAATGCCTGAGACATTGCTACAGAATATTTTTCAAATTTTTTCCCATGATACACAATTTGCTTAGTCTGCGCATATAAATAAATAAGGAAAGAACTTGTGGCTGAGCAACACATATAAAAGGTAGGCAGCACTGTGCAGTTGTTTACAAGTCTGAAGAGCCCCTGTCAAATGATGTTTTCTTGATTTTCCAAGTGAAAAAAAAAAAAAAAACATTGAGGAAATAAAAAACTGTTTAAAGTTTTTACAAAACAGGTCATTTTACCAGGTGGGTCTCAGACTTTTGCATACGAACATATATTCGTGCAGTTTCCACGTCAGTGCATATTATAAATGAGTTTGTTTTTCTGTATCCCAGTTGAACCTGACAGGATAAGAAGTTGCACGCAAAAAGGCCTTAAATCTATGGTGGTCAAATACGAATGCTAAATTTTGCTGACAAAAAGTGCTGACAGATGACCACTGTATACGTCAGAGAACTCAAGTCCCCAGTGCATTCATTGATATTGGAGTCACAAAAGATTTCAAAAACTACATTCAACATCTTTTAATAATTGTAAAAAAATGAATGGTCCCATTTAACAAAACAGAGGCATACTCAGCTCCAGCCTTTTCTAATCTTCTGCAGGAGGCCACAAGACTTGCTGCTTGACTTGTGGCTCAGAGTGAGGTTTATTTGTATTGTTATATTAAGTTGCTGTATGTTCTACGTACTCCATTTACATCAGTTCACCAGTTGCATTTTATGTCAAGTTCATGGGTCTTGAGTGTCCTAATGGTATTGACCACTTATCAAGAATGTCTTTTGCTTCCATATAAGCCCACACGAGCCGCCCATGACTAATCTTGTTTAGCATTTCGGCACAGCAGGAGATATTTATTTTCAAAGAATTAATGAGTAAAATGTCTTAGATTTGGCCTATTTGAGTAATTTTATTCCCCTGAGTATTAGAAGCACTGTTGCATGTTTTGTCTGCATGACTTGATTTAACTGCTCATTCATTTGTAGTAGATTTGTTTTTTATGCAGAACAGATAAAAGGCATAATATATTTGGATAATGAGCACTGCACTACATTCTCGTCAGAGCCTACATTCAAGAGCTTCTAAAAATGCTAGAATAAGCTGCTATGCAGAAATCTAGCTACCTTCTTGCTTTGGAAATATAGGAACTGGATAACCAGAACTAGAGACTAACAAAAGGCTTAAGAAATGTGCTCAGTACAAGTAAATCATTTGCATTTCCAACAAAAATAATGTTAATGCCACTTGATAATTCCAAAGTGCAGAAATGGACAAAAACAGGATTTTTTTCTTAATACATCCTTCAGCATTTTACCCTGTAAAAAGGCACAAATTGAATGTGATTAAGCGTTCATGGTGCTAACACTGCTCTCAGCTGCAGTTGTTGACACAGTCCTGAGCCCGATGAAAAACTTGGTAAATGCTGACTAGAGGGAACATAGTAACAGCTCCAATGAGAGAGCCAGCCTGGATGAAGACTCCACACCAAAGCAAAGCTGTGTGACCCGCCTCATGTAGCAGAGTCCCTATCACCACCTTTAGGTAGGAGAACAATCCTGTGAAGATTATCCAGGAGATCACCTGAGGAGAGGAAACAGAACAAACCCACTTAAAACGGTTGTAGTCTGCAGTTGCGCTCCAGGGTATTTGGATATGTTTATGGATTGTAATGTATAATTCCCATTTAATGCCAATGTGGTGAACAGGAGTTATATTTCCTGTAGTTTTTGTAGTGTTCATGTAGTGTTAAAGCTTCATATCGGACTTTACATTAAGCATATACAGATGCTATTTTTTGTTGGCAAAATTGTATTGTTGGTGGTGTCATAGTGGAGCTAGACCCTGTTTTTAAACCAGCAATGGGAGCTATGACTAGAGTTTTTCACATGTCTATTCTCTATGCCAGGGCTGCTCAAAGTGTGACCCAGGAGGATGTTTGATTTGGCCCACCGTAAATATAACTTTTATAATTATTCCATTCTCATTTTCCTCGGAAATGTGTTTATTTTGTAAAAATGAGCATAAAGCTTTTAGTTAAAATTTTTTTAAGCATTTTTGAGAGCTACCCTTATTTATTTATTGTTTTGTTCTTTTGGCCCTCACCCAAAAAGACAAAAAAGATTTGGTCATCCCTACTCTCTAATCTCTTTGCCTCCCCAATCACTGAACTAGCAGATGCTCTCCTACATGTATGCTGAGCTGCCCAGAGGCCTTTTAAAAAGATGTGTGGGTGCTTTGCATGACTCAGGGGAGACACATGCTAGCCTTCACCCTCCCAGTGCTGGTAGCATAGTGTGACTTTTTTATTTATTTATCGGCTATTGTGTGTGATTTGGCAGAACACTAAGAGGGGAAAGAAACATACAGCTATACAGGTATATAAAGAATAGCACAGTATTTTATTTTGGAGCAACTACATTAAAATATTCATTTTTGGACAAATTTGTTTCATAGCAAAATCACAACTGAAACGTTTGCTTACCACCACAGCCACTCCTGCATGACTTCCCAACAAGGGAGGGCAAGGGCTAAGAGCGGCCAGAGCCAGGAGATAGGCACCGAAAACACCTGCCCCAATAGACATAATACCAAGGCCAACGTTAGACCTGTAACAGCAAACAAACAATTTAGTTCATTCAAGCAGCATTTTAATAATACATCATATAAAACAAAGCCTGTTAAACAGAATTCATATTTGTAAACACATACAAAGAGTAGCCAGTTTATTATAGCTACTTACATACACCTTATATATTGGTGCACTTTATAGGTTTACAGTAAAAGATTGCACACCATGAATTGTTTAAGTCCAAACTTTAAACACTGGTACCAGAAAAGCACACACTACTACGCTACGGCCATGTCCCTGATGAGCTGATGAAGAACCATCGCTCAGAAGGACATATCTGCTCACTGGTGGCCCCATGATGCATCTATTGACAGGGTAGATGGAGGGCTAGTAAAATGTGTAACTGCCAATACTTATAAATCAACACACTGCACTTAAATCTGATTAAATGCCCAAAGAGTATATCTACAAGGCAGATATATCTAAAAAACTGGCTGCTCAGTGTATATTTGCTATAAGAGATAGTGAGGCTTAAACCACTTTTTTTGTGAACCCACCTTAGCAAAACAAACATGGCAACAAAGCATGCCAGAGGATTTGCAATGTTTCCTAAGACGACAGAGAGATGAAAGGCCATGGAGCCATAGGGCAGGCAAGAGAAGCCCTGCACAGATGGCAGCACTCCATTGGTCAAAGCATTGGAGATTCCAAGAAGCAAAAGCAGGTAGATGTTGTGCAAAGTCCAGAATGAAACAGCAGGCGTCTGTTTTTCCACGTCGACCTGTGCTTCTGAAATGGTCACTCCTCCATTTTTTAAAGGGTGGTTCTCCTCTTCTGGATTATTCTCCACCTGTTGCTCTGGAGCCTGGGAGTCCTCAGCTGCTGCAGGTGTCACAACTCTATATGTCAGCGCGAGGAAGGAGAGGGCAGAGACGGTCAGCATGACAAACAGGAACCAGAAGAAGTCCTGTGCAGGCAAGTTCTCTTTAAAATAGTGAGGCTCCGTGCCATTTTCTGTCTGCATACATTCCACTTTCCCCACACCCTGACCTAGAGCCACGATACAGGGAAAAAAGGCGCTGAGGCCCTGGCCCACAAAAAACGTGCGGATGTACTCGGGAGGGTAGCGGTACATGAAGGGCAAAAATGTGACATTGGAGGTGCAGCATACAAACGACAGTACAAAGGTCAGCAGCAGGAAGGGCACAGATCTAGGTTGGCCAGCAACTGTGGTCACCTGGAACCAGAAGATGGCAAGAAAGGCAGAAGCCACCAATGCCAGAACCTGTATGCTGTGAATGAGCACACGTTCATTTAGTCGTCCAGGAGCAAAGTGATGGGTTAAGGTGACTGCCACTGGTCCCAGATTTCCAGAGGCAATGAGCACAGAAAGATAAGCAGGCAGACTCCATCCTAAAAATTGGGAAAAGAAAAATATAAGATGGTATCAGGTTTGCATGCCTTATTCTTTTGTCTACATTTTAAGTCCTGTCATGATCAAGAATGTGATACATTTTCACTACCTAAAAATTTGCAGTGATGTGATTCGAAATATGATACAATTTCACACAACCTGCTACATTTCCATGAGCTAACACATTCAAAAGATTATAATTTAAACATTTGTATTATTAAAGGTCAAATACAGCAATCTAGTCGTAAGTAAAAGTGACTTCTCAGCACAAAACAGTAAAATTAAGTAAAATTAAGAGTAAAATGAATTTTTGCGTCACGTCGATACATCAGATTCTGAGCCATTTTGGTTAAGGCATCGAACAAACTGATTCATTGTTGTACCGCTAGTAGAGATACCAGATATACAGAGACACATGCAGCCAGAATATCTACTGCTTGGTCAAAAAAGGCAGTCGGGATTTAAATAAGCACATTCTTAAGAGCCATTTAATGGATTGTTGCTGCAGTGGTTCATATGTATCACCTGGGACCAAACCACTAAATGATGCAGTGAGCATCTTCTCGTTATTTAAACCATGTCAGAAGACAAGGCATCAAATACAAAAAAAAAAAATAAAAAATTAAGAAGATTGCAAAAAATTGGGCTAAAAACTGTCCAACTTATTATTACAAACTGGAAGAAGAGATGTGAACCATTAGCTGTAAAAACTCTGAATTATCACAATCAGAGATTGGAAAAAAATGTTTGTTAGGGAGTATAAAGACTGGACAAAGGAAAAGGACTATGTGGTCTGATTATTACAGATCTACCTTACTCCAGTGATGGGTGTGTTAGGATAAGACAAAGTCTATGAACTGATTCACCTATCATGCCCACTGTACAAGGCTCTGGAGACAGTGTTTGACCTGGGGCTGCTTCAGTTGGTCAGGTTGAGTCTCAGCTTCCAAAAAAATAAAGCCAACTGAGCACCTGAATGTACTCAGGGTACTCATGGGATAACCTGGCTATTCAAATTTTTCTTCCCTGATGGTACAGACATATTCCAGGACAATGCCAAAACTGATTGGGTTCAAATTGTAAAGACTAGTTCAGGAAGGATGAGGACTCGTGAGGCCTCCTGACCTTAACTCCTTAAGTCTTTGGGATGTGCTCGGTATATACAGAAACATTGGTAGGAAAGTGTTTGCTTTTAATAAGGAGATATTTTACCTTCTGGCAAGATGTTTACAACCACAGGCAGCTCAACCCAAAGTGAGTTCACAGATATCCATGATCCCATCCCAAACAAGGCCACCAGAATGTGTGTTACAATGGGATGATTCCACCACGTGTCAGCCATTTAGCTGTAGGCCTCTAACAAAAAAACAGTACCTAAAAAAAAAACAAAAAAACACACAAAGTACCTATCCTGTTATTTTCCAAAGACTGTCAATCATCCATGAAGGCAATGATTTAAAAATGCATGGGGGATGACAAGTATACATTTATAAATATACTCTGTTGATATGCTGTTCATATTCAATATTTCACTGTTTAACTACTACTAGAGTTTAATCGCTGTAAACGCTTACAAAAACAGACGTCTGCATGGTGGAATTATGAAGAAGCCGAGCATGTCCATTAGGCTAAATAGTTATACCTATTGTAAGCTACAACTACTACACAAGCTGACAAAGCTTATCATAATCTACATGTATTATGATGAATAGCTTTTATATGCATACATAAACTAATACATGAACAAATACACTCTAGTTTAATTCTTAGCCCATAATTCATGAGGTTAAAACTGTGTTTTTCTTTTAACCATCCCCCCTCACAGAACAGTTGTAAACACTGAGCAGAAATGACTTGAACGATGATAAACAATATTGCACTGATAAACACTGAATAACAAGTCATGAAAAGGGTGTAAGGTTTAAATGTTTTATTTAAAAACAGCTTAAACAACATTAAACGTAGAAAAATAATGAATCTGACCATTATAAAATGTAATAGAAGCATGTTTAAGACTGTAGTAAGTACATCAAAACTAAGTGTATCAACTTTGCATATACTAAGGAGAAAAAATTACAGCATCATCTTTTGATGGAAGAAATGAAAAAATGGAAGAAAACATAATTTGCCATGAAAATGAAATAATAATGTCGACCTCAACTACGCTACACTCTACCGCTTCTTTTCCATCAACATATGAAATGGGAGAAAACTTAAACGGGTGTAGAAGATCTCCCAAAAGCACTGAAAAACAACTCTACCTCTGTTCCTAACCTCAAGATCTTTGACTAACGGGATTTTCTTGTGATTGTGGTGTGTCTGCTGCGGTTACACTACACTGATTTACATCGTGGGTAACATCTGGAGCGGACTTGGAGATGTTTGCGGAGCTGTTCTCACTTGGCAATAAAGCCTTCAGTGTGGTGACCATGTCTGTCAAAGAGAGGCCTACCTCATGAGGCTTTTTGCTCATAGAGCCAGTGATAAAGATCTGATAGGTTATCTCGCATCTAAGGGCCGCCCGCTTTTGAGCATGGTGCGCACCTTCCAGTCTCGTGAGCAGTCGATCAACATCTTCCACACTTTTACATGGGCCACCGTTTTTAGCTACTGCAGCAACAATCATTTTCCTGTGAAACTTGTCGTGGGTTTGAGCTCTTTGGTCAATCAACTTGTTATATCGCTTCGTTTTCACTCTGCGACGAGGCCGCAGATTCGCTCTTTCGAACATGATGTACGGCTTTGACTTCCTGCGTTTCATAAAAGGGCCAGAGGGGATTTCAGGTGACGCGGACTCCTCAAGAGGACAGAGAGAGTGTAGTCCTGATGACTCCTCTGATGCAATGCCCTCTTTCTGGACAGAGGTTTTATCTGGTCTGTTTTTGTTATAGGCACATCCATGACCAAAGGGGTACTCGCTCATTAGTGTGGAAATTTTGCAACCTGCCAACTCTTTCGCAAGTTTTGCACAAGGTTTTTTGCAGTATTTGCCTCCAGGTAAAAAATCTTTCAGATCTTCCTCCATCACAGATGCAAGGACCTTCATCATCCTCTGCAAACATACCTTCATTAGTGTTCCATACTGATTTTCTGCATGTGCTTGGCAGAATGCAAACACCCCTGAAAAATTCTTCTCTTGCATTGGAACTTGGAGAAAGACATTGGCCACAGTCTCAGGCTGCAGCAAATCGGACACATCTTGAGACCACTGTAAAAGCTTCTCATAAAGGCAGAAAATGTACCTACTGAACAGCAAGTACTGGACCTCACTCTTCAGAAGCTGCCAAAATGGACCCAAGACTTTACAGTAAACAACAGCCACCACACAAACTAGGGTCTGTATAGCCTCGTCACTAGCATCGTCATTGACACTATCCAGAATGATATTTGAATCATCATTTAGCTGCTGCAGGTCAGACATGAACAGTGCGACATCCTTGTGATGGTGAACAAGTCCAGCTGCTGCCTCAAAGTAGTTAATAAACCTATTCGACTGATTGATGGGCAACTTGGAAGGGTTTTTCCTCTCAATGCAAAAGGCAAGCCAGTGCCTTCGGTAACTGTTGTAGGATTCTTCTCTTGGACATAAGATTTCACAAACCATGTTCACGTAACGGGTGACCGCACTCTCAAAAAAGTTCAGAAAACTTTGAAACTTCGGGTTTTTGTCCCGTCCAAGCTTATCCCCGGTGTTGCTCACAATTTCTCTTTCAAAGGACATTATTTGCTTCTCGACTGCATCAACAAAGTCAAAAAGAAATTCACTGGTATACTGAAGGAAATTCAAAGGTGGCAGAACAGGCTGGTCCGGTTTAGCCAAGGCATGAGCCATGACCTTCTCATTGAGGTTTTTCATTTTAGGATCTTCCTGGAGCATGAGAGAAAACTGATTCTTGAGGACATCCATAGACACTTTTTTAGCCGTTTCAGTCTTCCCTCCATACATTTCGGTAAGCTTTTGCAAAGATAGAAAAGACGTATCAAGGAGAGTAACACAATCGCCTGTATCAATTTGGGGGTTTTCTTCCAAGTCCAATGTTTCGTCAGACTCACTGCTCATACTATGTTGATCATATTCTTCATTTACATCAGCCATGACCGGCTCTTGATAGGAGTACAGAACACTCTCACTTTCTGCTCTATTGTCGTTTCTGCTAGATCCACATGAAAGATTTTTCTCAGAGATATCCAAGGGTTCACGTTCCTCCATGATGTCAGGGGTCTGGAAGTCAGACTCTGCTAATTTTTGAAAACTCGTTTTCCGGCGTTTCATCACTACCACCTTCCTGTAATTTAAGAGACCCACTTCAGAATCAATTGTAAATGGTCTTTGAAGAAATTCATCCAACAATCCACTGTTCCTGTTCCTGCTCCTCTGATTGTTCCGGTACTCTATTCTAAACCTTTGCAGACTCGTCTGTAGGAGCTTGTATGCTTTTTGAATCTTACCATCACTACAGAAAGTGGAATCAAAGTTTTGAAGCCATGACACTAAGACAACTGGGTCTAATTTTTCTCGTGCAATAAAATTGGTCAACTCAAGTATTAGACCATTAGTGACATCTGTTAACTTTGCAAGATCTAAAAAATCTGACGCTTCCAGCAAATCAGTTCTTCTAATGCCAATCCTATCACATATAGGGCCAACGGATTCAAAATAAACAGGTGACTCAAAAAAGCTTTCCCTTACATCTCCTCTTAAGCTCGTAGCTGCTTCAATATTCCTATTAATTAAATGACGGAAATCTGCAGATGCGAACTTTGGAAAAACCTTCTGAAGCCATTTTACTACATTGGCCCATGGAACATCCTTCTCTTCCCTCATTAGTCCAATTTGAACCAGCAACCGGTTTGTGCAGGACTTTTCATCTAGATTCAATAAGTCGCCAGTCTGAGATCCAAAGAAGTCATCAGCAAGCTTGAAGTAAAAGTCGTCCTCTGCAAAGAATACACACAAGAACATCAGGGATTGCTTTAAAAATTACACTACTGTCATCAAATGTTGTTCACGTGTACTGGGAAAGATTTTATCATTAGAAGTGGGGAAAACATATATGAATTTTTAAGAATTAGTCACTGACAATTACAATGTTATATGTGAAATGCTGCCGGTACAACTGTACAACGGTACAGTTCTCTTAAAATAACTGATTTACTAAAAATGAACTGAAATTGTACTTACTTAACTCATTGGCAATACTTATGGCACTAGGACCACTGAAACTGTAGTCTTGGATCTCCTCCATAACTGCACAAAGAAGTGCGGTGGCTCTGGTAGTAGGTTTTTACACATCCAGAGGAGCACGATCTTCCAAATAAAGGTCAGATAAATGTTTTAATACTAACGGCCATAAAATCGCAATCCAGTTTCTGCTTAAACTCATCATGTACAATGACCGGTTCTGAAGCTGGACTGGTTGTTCGCCTTCCCAAGGACAATCAACGTGGCAGTATAAGTGTTGTGAGATTCACACTAGATTAACATTAGACTTATCTTTAATCGTCCACCCAGTCCAGAAGCGGCCCAGTGGGGTGTGATGGTACAGTTTTTACAGGAATGGTTCACCTAGAATCGGTTCTCATTAGCCCAAATGTAATCAATCAGCTAAGACATGAACATTGTTTCCTTAGCTTTGCAGTGGTGCCACGAGGCTAAAGTAGTTAAAGAAGAATGAAAAATGAGTCAAAATCTTTTACATTATCTTTCTACAACCACTGCTAAATCTAAAAGAAAAAGAAAGGCTTGCAACCACGTCTTGCTGATCAACTCTATTGATTTTTGTGAGTCATTCCTTATATAACTGACTTTAAAAATGATTTTATTACAGACTAGCCTCACATACATGCACACACCAATATAATCTCTTTCAGTACCAGATAAACACCATGCAACATGCAACATACCAACATGCAAGCACCACAACAATGGCTGACCAAACTGTGCCAAAGGTCAGCAGCTTCAACACGACTTCAAAAACAAAAGTGGAACAGATCCTCGATCTGTAGTTGTTATGCTGCAGTTCTGTTGTTGTTTCTGGAGGTTTTTGGGGATGGATGGAAAATGATACAATGTGCACTAAATCCGAATACAGTTTCCTCTAGTACAATCACAGTACTACTCACAATATATTCTACTACAAATTGGCAACGAGGCTAAACAGTTAAATCTAACATAATATCAGATCACTTTTGTAGTGGGGTGCTGCGTTATGCACGTGTTCTTGGCATCTTCATGTCGTTATGCCTGAACGTTAGCTTGCTAGCTAATGAACACGATAGCTATAACAACCCTGACTAAATGCGTAGCTAGTTTATCTCGATAGTGAGCTAATTCGCACACATTCTCCCCATGACTGTAGCAACTTTTGTTTGCGAGCTTCCGACTGTCGTGCGACTTGTTAACGTAACATTTTCTTTTACAAATCCAAGAAAACACCGAGAGACTGGAGTAAACAGTCTATTCGGTCATTTAAGCGCATGTTTCTCTAAAAACGAAACGCGCAAATTAAAAACAAAAAGCTGCGCTCACCTTCACGACGTAGTTTTAGATAAACCGGTGGTAGGAAAACAGGAAAATGATCCCGAAATCTGGAAGCAAGAGAAATAACTGCAAGGGCTGAGGACATACGGCTGGAATCTGGGATTCAGGCTCTGATTGGGTACTAGGGCTCTGATGCGGTTCTCACAAAGCATCATGGGAAACGAGTCGTGACAACAAAGGAACACTGTATTTTTCATGTTAAGGTCGCTAACAGGTAAGTTACAGTTCGTTTTAAAACTAGAATGGTTCACGGGCTTAGGTGAAGTGATATACTTTTGTTTTTTTTAGTAAACAAGAAGCGGTCGATTTAATTCGGCTGTGTTTTATGTGTAGTTGCGGTGTTCTTAATAGCCGACATGGTTCAAAACAGCCAGTCCAGACAGATAGAGGAAGAAACATTGGGAACCAGCATGTCAGACCCTCAGATGCCAGTATTGTGGTGTAACTAGGATCTCTCCCGTTGAAAAAAGAAAACACGGTTTAATGTCTACCCATATGAAAATAACTTGTTCACTCACCTTTGTTATTCTGTCAAGACACACCTCTCCACCAACTAGCATCTAACATTAGCTTACCCTGTTTACATATTTAGCTTTCTGACATGCCACTGGCTTAGATGAAAAAGCTGCATAGATTCCCGAGGACCCTTGCTGTGTTTCTCATAAAATGCATATTTTATATGCTATTGTATTAAGAATCTGTTTTCGGCCTCACTGCACAATGCCTCCTCAAAGCAGTCCCTCGTCAGGAGAGAAACCCTTGGATAATTAATGCAGTACAAGTTTAAAAGCAAGATTGAACAGAAAGGGTCAGGTCATATAATCTGGTGAATAATCGCTGTGACAGAAACTAGAAGTGGGCAGAAGTGGCCAAGTGGTTAGGATGCTGCCTTTGGGACCTGAAGGTCGCAGGTTCGAGTCCGGACTCGGGCACTACTGAGGTTCCCTTGAGCAAGGTATCGTCCCACTACACTGCTCCCCGGGTGCTGTTTGTGGCTGCCCACTGCTCCACGTGTGCACGTGTGATGGGTTAAATGCAGAGGTAACATTTCGTTGTGGTGCCTGAGTGTGTTCACAATGACAAAGAGTCACTTTCACTAATTTTACAAGATGTTTGAAGCTCCTACTGTAGAACAAACACTACTAGTTGCAATTCCAAATGCATTAAAAGGCTCTTAAGTTTAACAGTTATTTGTGCTAATTCTCCTTATATCAGAAAGTTTTCCGTTATATGAGGCTTTTAACTGTTTTTTTTTTCCCAGACAGATCCCAATCATGGCCAATATTGACCAAGAGGTATCTGCTCCTGATGAACTGGTAGTTAGTGGTCCATCTTCTGCACAGAACGCTCCAGGGTCTAAAGAGGAGGCAGAAACCTCTCTGAAAAGACCTGCCACATCTACCAAAAGAAAACAATCTCTGAAAAGGAAAGCAGGTTCACATAAAGATGAGGAGAGAAAGAAGAAAAAGAAAAGTAGCATCAGACGAGCGCCAAGGCCCAATTATACTGTGCAGCATGGAGAGGACATGCTCCTTATTATATCAAACATTAACCATTTTGACAGTGTTTGGAAACCTAAACGAAAGGGATGCAAAAAAAAGACGAAAGGCAAGTTGAAGAAGGCTCCGGTCAAGAGGAAACAAAATCCTACAAAACCCAAGGTCACAGCCAAAGCTTCAGTCAGTGATGTTAATTTGGCGGAAGCCGACAGTTCCGACTGGGGCCAGAGACTGCCAGTGGAGGTGCTGGTTAAAATCTTTGAGCTGGTTGTTCTTCAAGATGGTGCAATACCTTTTTTGTGCAGGTAAGGCCTTTAAATTTCTAAATGACTGCAGCACTACGCTTCATATTATTGTGACCTTTAGTTGAGTCTGAGTTGTCTGAGCAGCTGCCGTGGCCCTCTAAGAAATGCCCCTCACCTTCTTTGCTATTAGGGGCAGTAAAATAGTAATAATTAAATTAGCAATGTCTAAAGACAGGGTTGAAAAGATTCATTGTTCATGTTCAAAACATTTAAAATTGTCTATAAGCCAAAAGTAGTCCTGGAAACCCAATGCTATCCATATTTTTGTGCTTTCTCTCATCAAACACACCTAATTCAACTCATTAACTAATTAATAAGCTGCTCATATACTTAGTCATGTGTGTTACAGTAGGGAGGACAGTCCCCAGGGCTGACTTAAGGAATCACTGGGCTAAATATTGACACACTGAAATGAACCTGACTCTGTAATCTGTCTTTTTTTTAAAAAAACACGTTTTAAAATGAACTGAGTTACGTTTCACAATGTGCAGCAACCGTCTTTCTCTGACAGAGCTGGCAGAGTTTGCCGTCTGTGGAATAGTGCTGCATCTTCACCAACTCTTTGGCGCAGTGTGTCCATTGGCTACTGCTGGACCGAACCTGGTAAGAGTCAGTTACCTGGAACCGAACAGAAGATTAGGAACACTATAAACTGGCTAGCACAAAACAGGTCAGTGGTATTGTCAGTATTCAGCACAACTTTAATCTCCAACCAAAGAGTTGTGAGTCACATGAAAGATCACTCATCCCTTGCAACTGTCTTATTGTTTAGCTCTTATTTTATCCCACTTTTTTTTTTTCTCCATTCTATTTCCTTTTCTCCTATTCTTGCCTTTTCTCCAAGGTTCTCCCAGCTGAGAGATTTCACACTTTGCCACTGGAAAAAGCATGTTGACTTTGCTGTTCAGGTATTCATATTCCTCTATTGGACAAATATACACATGTTCCTTTTCCCTGTAAATGAGAGGAAACCCAATGCATGTTACAGTACAATAATGAAATACTTAAATATTTCTGTTACTAATTAAATATTGAATTTGATGTTGGCGAGTGTCGACGTGTCTTCAAGGAGAGGTCAGAATTACACCGTAAAGTATTTTTTTAAAGTTTTTTTTTAATTAACAGAGAGGGAGATGTCTTATCTGGAGATAGGGTCCCCCAAAAGGTTTGGGATCCCATGTCAGAGACAGGCAAAGGAAGCAGGCAGGATCACAGGGCTTCAAAGCATGAGGTCCCCTGAGCCTAGAAAGAGTGAGAGAAAGTTCTGAATGACAGTCAGGCAAAGACTATATACCAAACCACAACACTGTGTGTGTAATCACTGTATGTGTGTGTGTAAACCATTTCAGCCAGCTTTGTGCTTCAAAAGGTTTTTTAGGCGCCAAACAGTCTGACCTTGATTGATGATTAAACGCAGAAACGAAGAGAGTGTAATCTAAAATCATCTCAGTTTGTGAGGGGTCAAAGAGTCCTTAAGTTTAAGGGACCTTGGGCCTGAGTGTCGAATTCAGGCAGAACATAACAAATTAAATATTACAAATTTTTGTTACAAAATGTGTAGTATTATATAGTTATTTTAGTATTTACATTATTCGCCAATTAAGTATGTCGTTACAATCAAATCATGATTTTTTTTTTATTAAGTAGTAATAAAATTGACTATATTTAACATGCCATTTTTAACTGGTGATGATGCAGCTGTTTTTTAAATATATCATCCATGTTGAAAACTCCTTTAATCTTTAAAACGTAATAATTGACCCGTTTATCTTTATCCTATTCAATTTTAGGCAATAGCAGAATCCTGTGTAAATCTCCAGTCTCTCAAGCTGTCATACTGCATGGGTGTGACAAAACAGGCCTTTCAAAATCTTGGCACTGGTTGTCCATCTCTGAAGAGTATAAATGTACAACACACAGAGGTTTGTATGGGGGGGGAAAAAACGATATATTAAAAGTGCCGACTCAGGATGTTTCTGCAATAAAGTGCAGGGTGGCCTTGAGATCAAGATCAGACTTACTTTCCTAGTTAGAACAGTTCACTGCAATGCATTAAGAGATGGGAGTTTAAAGCTATTTACTTTTTACTGAAAGCCCAAAAAAGCAAGATGTCCAAACACTTTTCTTCTTTAAATATGGGAGACGGTGTCAGTCACTCGTTTAAATACCAGAAGTACATAAAAATGTGTATTATCCTCTCCTTTTTTTACTTTTCTGAATACAAGCAATGACCAAGGCTGCTTCATGGTCCCTCATGTTATTGTTTCAACATATCACACAATAGAGATAATTTTGTTGAAAATAGTACCATTATGTAACCAATGGAAGTGAATCTTAATAGGTGGCAATTCACTGCACGCTTGAGGAAGTTTTAGCGCACTGTGTTTATTTACTTCTTTAAAAGTCCCAATCTCCTACTACATCATCTATAGGCTTTATTCACGTTCCATCAAGTAAGATCATGTTATGCAGGACTGCATTTGTTTAATTTTCTATTGTTTGTTTTATAATCTAGTTTCAGGATGATGGCCTGGTCTCCTTTCTTGAGACATGTGGAAATCAACTTAAAAGTCTGTTTCTTACACACAGCTCAAAAAGTGACAAATTTCTCAATATTTTATGTGTAAGCCAAATGAATTTTCCCTTTCTGTTTGAATAGAATTCGAGTAGCACACATTTGATCTATGTAGCACAAGTAAAATGTGGTGTTTGTTTGCAGAAGGGGTGCTGTCCTGAGCTCAGATTGCTGGAGCTCAATACTAAGTTAGACAGTGGATACTGCCCTCTTCCTATATGCGTACAGGCTCTACAGGTTGGCTGTCCTAAGCTCCAGGTACAGAGCTGCATAGCACTGCGCTATTATACATTATTGAATTAGAAATCTAACATGCTTGAAGACTGGCCTGTGTTACAATGACCTGCTTTAGCACTGTAAAGGTCAATATTGCCATAGTAATATTTTATTATATTATATACTCTGGTTTTTTTTTTTTTTTAGTTTTGTTGACTTTAATTTTGGATTCTATGCTAATGTTGCTGCAATTCTTATTTGCTTTTTTTTATTATTTAGATTTTTAGGTTAATGAATGTTACACCTATTCCAAAAATGATTCGCAACACGCCCAGTTCCACACCTGGCTTCCCTATGCTGGAGGAATTGTGCATAGCCTCCTCCACTCATTCTATTATGACCGATCATGACCTGTTCAATGTCCTTCATGGCTCCCCCCATCTTCGGGTGCTGGACCTGCGGGGTTGCTCGCGTATAACAGCTACGGGACTCTACAGTCTGCCATGTGAAGGTAAGAGGTGTTAAATTCAGACATATGGAGCTGTTTTCTTCAAACATAATGAAAATTCTAAAATAAGGGGCTCGCTGCATACATAAGTCATTCCATTTGAGTTCTAAATGCTAGTGAAGGTGACTATTTGTCATTGTGAACACACTCAAGCGCCACAACAAAATGTGACCTCTGCTTTTAACCCATCACACGTGCACACATGGAGCATCGGGCAGCTATCCACAGTGCCCGGGGAGCAGTGTAGTGGGACGGTACCTTGCTCAAGGGTACCTCAGAACCTGTGACTTTCAAGTCCCAAGGGCAATGTCCGAGGCCACCACTGCCCACAGTTGTCTTGCTAATTAAAATGACTGTTTTAATTGTTAAAGGAAGAACTGGAACATGTAATTTCTTCAAGTTCTGTTTATGGGCCTTAAGAGTCAGAGTTAAGCTGTACAATCTTATAGGTCACATATTTTTAATGATAACCATAGCCTACACCTTAAACTGTCAAATCTGATTCTGTGGTGTTTTCTACTGGTTTTGATATGATTTTGATTCAGATTTGGTTTAACGAACAGTTTTGTACCAATGATTAAACAATACCTAATTGCAATGCATCCCTATTCCTCCAAGTAAAAGTACATCCCTATTCCTCCAAGTGCTTCACTTGTTGCCCATTGTTCATTCAGTTGTAGTTTGAATTTAGCTCCCTTGAGCATGTATGGTATGGATATATGTGTGGGGAGGGGGGGACAGACCTGTGCACCAGCCAACACTATATATTCACATTTCTGACCACATATTCACTTATTTTCTCAATGCTTTTAGATTTGGAGTGCTTATACTGGGGGCTGTATTTCAATAGCAATGTCATGGTGGCATCCAACAAAGGCATCCACTTGCTTACTCAAAAATGGAGCAACACCCTGCGTGAATTGGATCTGACCAACCAGCCATTCACAGAGGAGGACATGGAGATTGCAATGGGGCATCTGACCAATGGCCCTGGAGTAGATGCCTTTCGCTCCCTAAATCTCAGTGGGACAAAGATCACCTCATCTGCACTCAAGTAATAATGGGATCATGCCTTATTTGAGATAAGAATGTGATTTTTTTAAGATTCTGTTAAACCTTTATTTAACTGACAAAAGTAAAATGAACACATTTCCATGTTTTTACTGAACAGCTTAAATGTATTTTCTTTACACATAAACATTTTTATAACATGATGCCTGCAACACTAAATACATCACCTTGATCATGAAATGATCCCAATATTTACTTACTTATACATAAATGTATATGTCGATGTGAATGTATGTGTGTGGTGTTTGCCGTTCATCATTCATCATGATTAACTTTTACATTTTTATTTTACAGGTTACTAGTGGCCCAGTTTACATGTTTAAGCTACTTAAATCTGTCATCTTGCCGTTACCTTCCAAGAGGATTCAAACGGGTGTATCGTGGCCAGGAGGACATTCAGCAACTCCTAGACAAATTGGACTAATCTAGTGGTTTTGTTTGTGGTTTTGAAAATGTTATTTTAAAACTGCATTTTATATTTCATTGAAATTGTTTCATACTTTTCCACATTTGGTAATTTCAAGATAAGATTAATTCATAGGGTTCACAAAGAGCTGAAAAAGAGTTGTACTGTGCTATTTGGAGTCTGCTAACTTCTAAATAAATTGCTATGATTTTAGCATTCCATGTTTGTGTTTAGAATGAAGGTGCTTAAAAATTGTACAAAATAAACATTCATTTAAGATGCAACTAAAAAGTAAAATACATTCTTCTGGCTGCTACTAAATATGAGTTTAAAATAAAGATGCATATTTTCATATGAAATTGATGTCTTTTGTCATGGTATCTACTATCCTTTTTTATCTTTTCTTAATCACAAAAGTCCTAAGTATTAACATTCTTATCCTCTTCTGCACAAATTCATGTTTGTCAAACACACTTTGACAATAGACAAGTGTCAATTACTTAATATTTAATGGAACCTTTAGGTTTATTGGTGTAGAAAATACAAACCCATACAGGACAGTGCTCCTTGCCCATATTCTAAAAATTAAAGCTCCCAAAATACATTTAAAATGAAAGCCAAATTGTCTAAATGAAAGTGGTTTAAGATTAAAATGTTTGTTAAAGAAGATCATTATATACACAATTACAAGCTCATACTTCTGTAAGACCTAAAGATCTGTAAAATCTATTCTTTAATTTTGCCAGGAAGAATCTAAAATACATTTCTATTTCTTTAAAAGAAGTAGACTGAGTCCAGTGCTTGGATCTTTCACACATCTGTCAATAAGCTGTAGGTATGTTAGATTTTCTTGTGTGTTGGGGTCAAAGAAGCCCTTGGTGTCATCTCCTGGATCTGAAAGGATCTGGTTCATTTCTTC
>JBBPDA010000138.1:5058715-5075932 GCA_037974385.1 Arnoldichthys spilopterus
TATATATATGTTCTATTCTATTCTATATATATAAGGTTACTCATGAGTCAATTAATAATTCTAGAACAATGGTGTAGTATAAGGTAATATTATTAGAAAAAAATAATTTTGCTGACTAAATATATAGCACTAACACTGATACATTATATGGCCAACAGTATGTGTACACTCTCCTAATAATTGAGGTTAGGTGTTTTAAGCCAAACCCATTGCTCACAGGTGTATAAAATCAAACTCAAAGCCCTACAGTCTCCAGCAGGAGCACAAACTGCAGCAGGAGAATGGGTTGTACTGAGGAGCTCAGTGACTTGTGTGGCACTGTTATAGGATGCCATTTTTGCCATTAGTCAGTTTGTGGAGTTTCTACCCTGTTTTATCTACTCTGGCCAGCTGTGAATGATCTGGTCAACTTTGAGTGTTAAATGTAGACATCTAGGAGCAAAAACTGCTTGGCCACAATCTGTAGACCATCCAAAACTTTTGGCGGATGCCAGGAAAAGGCTTCCTAAAGGATATGTAGTTGCACTGCAATGGTCCTAGACATTTCTTGAAAAATCCCTGAGAGTTTTAAAGCATTATCTGACTGTCTTGGACAGTTGGATAGTCTAAAAGAATAACAGTCCATTGGGCTGGGGTTGGACCTGGAACAAAAACTCAAAACATTGCACCATTTGTGCTCAAAAGTCAATCATGCTTTTGTAGCAGTCATTTCATTGCAGACTGATACCTCATTAAAATGTATATGATTACAAAAATAAGCACTGCCTAAAATTAAGATAATTTCCTAATGGTGCAGAGTATGTAATGAATATTATCTTGCCGTTTTGTACTGTGTAAGTCAGCAAGATCTTTTAAATGGTTCTGAAAACATTACCGCTATGTTCCAAATATGTTTCTACAGACAGCTGAACTAAGGTTTAAATATACACTGAAGTGTTGATATTTTAATAGTTTATTTACAACAGAATACAATCCCATCCTATAAATACAATCCTTATCATGCCTCATTACCAAAAACAACAAGGCAATCTTGGTTCAAATATATTCTTAAACTGCTTCAAGTAGCCAACTCACAAAAAGCTTTGTTGATCGCAGTTGTTTGCACTGCATCTATGTTAGCAAAAACATGCAAAGCAAAAATATCAACTTAGGAAAATACAATTGATGATGACATGCAGTATGACTTTACAGTACAGTCATGTTATAAAAAAAGGAAACAAATGATAACATTTGTATGAAGAAACTAATGGCAAAAATATGACAAAATGCTGAAAAAAATATGCAAAACTGCAAAAGAAAAATTGTGACATAATTGATTAAAAGAGGCCTTACAGATGTAAGATGCTGCATATATAGAGAAGAGTTGATAGATGTGTTCATAGAGAATAACCTTCTTTGTTACTTTAGAAATGCACCACTTACTGAAATTTACAATCTTTGATTTGTTTATTGTCATATGCACCCAGCCCATTTCTATTCAGTGAAAATTTAAAACTTTAACAAATGGCAACACACATATACAATGCACAATGCAACATATAACCATAACAAATTTAGTGCTCAAACAAATTATTGGGACCTACTGGTCTACAGAGCAGCAGGTCTACAGATTATTATTTTTATCTATGGGCATTGCTTTTTTCCCCTAATTGACCTAAAAATGTATTAAACATAATGTAAACAGTTAGTGAACAACACGAAGAATAATCATTGCAAAAAAAAAAAAAATTAAATGAAGGTAGCAGAACATGTATGTTGGTCTATTAAACAGGGACTATTTGTGGTTCTTTTGATTGCAGCATTCTGTTCCATGGGATCTCTCCAGTGGGCAGTAGAACATGTGGACATAGTCTAGAACAAACCACAAAAGAGGAGGTATAATCATAATGGCAGCCTGTCATTCATATGACATCAATGGCATAACAGGCAAAATCCTGCCTGACGCACACCTGAAAAATTAGTACCTTCATTTCTGCAGTTTGAAAGTGGGGGTGAGGTTTCAATATGAAGTTCTGAAGCAGAACACCCTCCTTTTCAGCAACAGAAAGCTGTTGGTTGCAATTCAGAAAATGTATTAAGACGTCTATTAGAACATCATACAAAAATTAAGACAAAGTGAAAGTCAATATTTTAAAGATATCCAAAATTTTCACCCATGTTTTTACCCATGTTTTTATTGCTGATTAATGCTTCTTTTGTAAACTTTGGTTTTTTAAGTATACCTTAAAATAAAATCAATTTAAATAATAAAAATCTTAGCTAAAATAAGGTAAACCTGGGTAAAATACAAAAAATACAATACCATAATGACAGATCTTGTAACAAGACAATTGTGGCATGACATTTTTAAGCTCTTAAAATTTTATGCCATTTATGCTTAATCATGCCATGGCAAACCAACAAATAAATCCGTGTTACTGTCACATTTTGTGTTGCAATAAAATATACTTTTAGCCAAAAAAATAATATAACAATAGTATAGTAATGCAAGCGGTACTGTCAGATTTTTAAAGTTTTAAAAAGTACTGCATTGTAGATTTTGAGTGACGTTTATTTCATATTACTATTAAGCAAAGCCTCTCAGAAATGTAATGCAATCAGTTGGAATCTTCTAAAATATATATATGCATAAAGAATTACACTTACAGCAAAGTGAATGCAGATATCTGGTGAGATTAATGCTCAACTGAAGTCCACTTTGAATTGGGAGATGAGACAGGAACAGAAGAAGACCAGGTATGGACAGGATGGATCTCTCTTGTTTTAAGAAAGTTATTCAGTGCCATCTTGCTGCAGTTTGTCATATTTTCTGAATGTGTCCATTGTAGGGATCAGTGGAAGAGGGGCTCAATGAATTCATTCTGACTAATCTTGAGAGAGTTTGAAGGGTGCAACTGTTGTTCCATTTCAAATAAAAAGGAGAGTGCAAAATCAAGTCGTTTGACATGTAACTGTGGCAGCGCTGTCAAAAAGTGTCTCTGAACCATTGTTTCTTCATGTGCTCTTAGATTATCAGGGTTCTGCTCTGCAAGTGGTTACCAGTCCTTGGTTTATCAGTTACATGTACATTAGCAAAGTAAATCAAATGTGTAGGAGAACTATACACAAATTAAAAAAAACAAATATTTTCCCACCTTACTTAAAGCATAATTTTATTTCCAATTTGTTCTATATTCATAACATTTTCCAAAAAAAAAAAGTTAAAGAATTTTTCTATACACCCCATTAAGTGGACTTAAGGCTGAACGGAACAGTACAAGATTGCAGGTAAAGTTAACACTAATAACTGCAATATGTAATAGTGTTAAAGATAATGAAAAAAAAATATTTCATAAAGGGCATTACACCATATGCATTATATAATAATTTGAATCATTTAAATAAAAAAAATAATATGAAATTAAATATTAAAGCCAATATATTTTAACAATGGTTCCCTAGCCCATTAGCAACCACATGCAGAGCAGAATTTATATATATATTTCAATATTTTTTATCAATTATACAACTAAAGAGCACTGAGGTTGCGATAGTGAGAACATTGTCTTCTCTTCAGAGCAACAGTTCCTGCTATGTGATAGTGCTGTTAGAGCATTCTTGAGTTCATCCATATTCGGTTCACTGTGCTCCGCTGAACCATATCTGCGTCCACCATAGCTTGGGGAACCATAGGAAGATGATGAGAAAGTCATGGAAAAACCAGAGCCTGTTGCATCAAAGCTTCCTCTTCTAGAGCCAGATCTGGAACCAGTTCTGGAGCCAGACCTTGATCCTGAGGTTGATCCAGAACCACTGATACTGTATGGGCTATAAAGGCCTTTACTAGACTGAGATGACGCCTCCAGCAAGCGTAAGCCTGAGCCTTCCTCAATCATGCTTCTCTCCATTGCATCTTTATAGGATATCTTCAGCTTTGTTTTGGGGCATGTGAGATATTTGGAGTATCCACTAACATCTCGTAGCTTCTGTGCAGTGCGCGCATCAAGAGTGCCCTTATTTACAGCCTCATCCAGTGATACTCTGCCTGCAACATCAGGTTCAATTAATCCACCAGTCAGATACTGGACTTCAAGGAAACGTTGACCAGCTTCGTAGTACAGCCAACCCTTCTTTAAGGCTTGTGCTGCTGACATTTTGGTTTTGGTTCTTGGATCTTCAAATCCCTGGTAGGCTTTTTGAGCTAAGTTGATGCGGTCTACCATTATCTTGTCTACTAGCCCTTTGTTCATTGCATCAGCAACAGCGAACTTTTCTCCAGTATTTGGGTCAATAATACCCCCTGTGCATGCCTGTGCTTCTAGCAGCCTTTGGCCAGTAATATTATCAACCAGATTCCGATGCATAGCCTCTGTGACAGATACCTTCTCCAGAGTATCTGTATCCAGAATCCCAGCCACTGGCCCAGTTTCCTCTGTTGGGTCATTCCAGGTTGTCGCTGGGGTTCTGATAGTTGGAGCTGGGCTCATGGAAAATGAAGAGCTAGATCCAAAGGAAGATGAGCGTGATCTAAAGCCACTCATATTACCAGACAACATGTCTGCAAATTCAGTGATGGACAGGGTGCCTGCACGATACTGGTCTAGAGCAGACTGGTCTATAAGACCCTTAGTGATGGCATCATCTATGTCATACTGACGTCCAGACCTTCGGTCTATGATCATAGACTTGACTACACCATCTGATGATGAGATGGTAATTTCTTCCCATTCACATTCTTGTTCTGCAAGCTCTAGATATGTCTGGTGATCGATGAGGCCTTTGCGATATGCCTCATAAACAGACATTTCTTTCCCTGTTTCTGGGTCTACAATCACTACTCTGCGTTTACGCACAGATGACTTGGAAGATGTCTTTCTTTCACGCTTTTTCTCTTTTAGTTGTAAAAGCGCAAGTCCAGTTTCAGGGTCAGTCATGGATCTTTCCATCAGCTGAAGGTAGGTTAGATTCTCTTCTGTGTTTGGATCAAAGAAGCCTTTAGTGTCATCAGAGGGGTCAGTGAGAATACTGTTCATCTCCTCATCAAAGAGGCCACGCTTGTATGCCATTTCTACTGGAAGGCGATGACTTTCCTCAGGATCAATGATTCCACCTGTGGCTATTTGAGCCTCCAGAAGACGAACACCATGGTCTTTGAGGATCAGACCTTTCTTCATAGCCTGGAATAGGGAAATGATCTTACCAGAGTATGGATCTTTGTATCCTGTCACAGCTCTTTCAGCAGAGAGAAGCTTGTCTTTAAACTCTGAACCAACCACTCCCATTTTTACAGCCTCATTGACAGTCAGTTTCAGATTTTTGATTGGATCAATCACATATCCTGTGGCTGCTTGAGCCTCCAGCAGTTCAAAGGCAGTGCCTGGTCTAATCATGTTCTTCTTCATTGCTTGGTAAATTGAAAGCCGTTCTTTAGTAGCCTCTACATATACACCAGCAATACAACTAGCACCCTCAAGGTATTTCTTCAAGTCTTTGGATATGTCCTCCACTGTTATGATGCCTTCGGTAAGCTCTGTGTATGTTTTCTGATCAATAATCTGAGAGCGCAGTAGTTCATCTATGGTAATTTGTTTTCTAAGTCCTCTGAACAGCAGTGTCTTGTCTGCAAGAGATAGTAAATGCAGGGCACTTTCTTTGTCAATTTTGCATCTCTTCAGGAGCTGAGAATAAGATAGCTTCTCATCTGTTGTTGGATCGCTAAACCCTTTTACATCTCCACTTGGATCTGACAACCTATCAATAGTTTCTTTGTTGGTGTATCCACGTTGCATCGCGACATCATCTGGAAGGTGGAAATTGTACTCAGGGTCCATTAGGCCACCAGTTGCATGCTGAGCCTCCATGAGCTTTAATGCATACTCTTCAGGAATCAGATCCTTTTTCATGGCTTGATATAGAGAAATTACTTTACCACTGTATGGGTCTTTGTACCCTGTAACTGCCCTCTCTGCAGACAAGAGTTTGTCATGGAGTTCTGGCCCAACAAGACCCTTGCGGACAGCCTCATCAACTGTTAGCAATTCATGTTTCACAGGATCAGTGATAAATCCTGTTGCTGCTTGGGCTTCCAACAAATCAATTGCAACATCAGGCTTAATAAGGCCTCTTTTCATGGCATTGTAAATGCTAACTTTTGCAAAGTTGTCAGAGAGCACTCCAGCTACACTGCCTGTGCCAAAGAGGTACTGCTTAACATTTGGCATCTCCATAACCTCCCGGATGGTCTTCTTGCCTTGTTTCAGCAGATTGTAAGTTTCAAGGTCTATTATGCGAGAGCTGTATAGCTCTTCAATTGTAACTCTGCGTCGGATTACGTCACATAGCATGCTCTGCTCAGTTTTAATGATTTCTCTTTGCTCAATGATTTCAATGACTATGATTATCATCCTCTCTTTTGTGATTTTCCCAGTGCGGTACTGTTCAATAAGTCTTCGCTTATCCTCATCTGGAAGCATGTCTGATGCCATGACATCCCATAAAGTCATTTGCTTCCCTGCAAAACTTTTGTGTGGTATATCTATTTGTGTGTTGGCCAAATCGGTTTGTGCTTGTTCTTCAGTGCAAACATATGTTTTCTCAACTTCTTTTGGAACCTCAGCCTTAGAAAGTCGTAAGAGGAAAATAGAGGATTCAGTATCTTTCATGCATCGTTCAATCAGCTCTTTGTAAGTAACATTCTCATCTTTGTTTGGATCAGTGAAAGCTTTGACATCATCTGAAGGATCACTGAAGGACTTTTGCAATTGCTTGTTGAGGTATCCTCGCTGAATGGCGACGTCATTGGGAATACGATGGCTATTTACTGGATCAATTATACCTCCGGTGGCCTCTTGGGCTTCCAAAAGAGGTATAGCATGTTCCCTAAGAACAAGCTCTTTTTGCATGGCTTGGAAAAGTGAAATCTTGTTACCAGTGTATGGATCTTTATAACCAGTTACAGCCTTCTCTGCAGACAGCAGTTTTTCATGAAGCTCAGGTCCTACAAGGCCAGCTTTTACAGCATCATCCACTGTAAACCTCTGATTCCTGACTGGATCAACAATAAACCCAGTTGCAGCTTGGGCTTCCAACAGGGAAATGCCTGTATTTGGTGTTAGCAATTTCTGTTTTATTGCCTGGTAAATGCTGAGTTTTTCTTTAGATTTTTCATTAAATACTCCAGCAATGGTTTCAGATCCTCTCAAGTACTTCTTTACTGAATCCATTTCACTAATCTCCTTTGGCTTCTTTTTGCCCTGTTGGAGCTGTTCATAAGTGGCTTTGTCGATGATTTTGGATTCATACAGAGAGGTGGCAGTAACAGGTTCTCTGAGACCATCAAAGTTATCTTGCTGCGTTTTCATTTCCTTTTCATCAATCATTGTTATCACAATCTTAATAATTTTCTCAATTGTAACCTTTCCTGATCTATACTGACGTATCAAATCAATTCTCTGTTCTTCTGTTAGATATTCAGAATGGATAATCTCCCAGATAGTGACTTTTCTTCCTTTAAATGGTCCACTGTGTAACTCTAGTGTTGCCTTGTTAAAAGCTTCTTTGCTTTGAACATCCAAGAGAAGATCTGATTCTGTAGACTTGATTGCTTTTTCTGAAAGTGGCAGCAGTGGGAGGCCTGTTTCTTTGTCAGTTATGCAAGTTTTCTGCAACTGGGCATAAGAAACATTTTCCTTTGAGTTTGGATCAATAAATAGTTTATTAGCATCAGATGGGCCACTTAAGCTCTTGTTTATCTCCTCACTGAAATACCCACGTTTATAAGCAACATCCTGAGGAATCCGGTAACTTTTCACTGGGTCGATGATTCCTCCAGTAGCAAGTTGGGCCTCCAGTAGCCTGATACCCTGATCTTTGTTAATGAGGTCTTTTTGCATTGCCTCAAATAAAGATGCAGTCTTTCCAGTATATGGATCCTTGTACCCACACACTGCTCTTTCGGCAGACAACAATTTCTCATGGAGCTCTGGGCCAACAAGTCCAGATTTAACAGCATCATCAACTGTAAGCTTCTGGTTTTTCACTGGATCAATAATAAAGCCTGTTCCAGCTTGAGCTTCTAGGAGGTGTAATGCAGCCTCTGCTCCAAGCATGTTCTTTTTCATGGCTTCAAAAACGGGCATTTTCTCCTTAGTCGACTCAATGAACACTCCAGCAATGCAGTTAGTTCCCTTTAGAGCTTTTTTGACAGACTCCATCTCGGACACCTCTTTAACAGACATTTTGCCATTATGCAGCTCATTGAACAAATCTTTATTGATGATCTTTGAATCCAAAAGCTCAGATGCAGGCACAGATGATCTCAAGCCATCAAAGGCAGGTTCCTTCTTTTTCTCTTTTTCCTCTGCAACAGTTATTACAATCCTTATGATTTTCTCAACAGTAATTTTGCCTGATTTATACTGACGAATAAGATCTCTTCTCTGCTCTTCAGTGAAGTACTCAGAATTGATCACTTCCCAGATGGTCACCATCTTGCCCTTGAATTTTCCAAATGGCACAGATACATTTGTTTTACTGAAAATATCTTTAGTTTCCTCATCTGTGTAAGTCCTTTCCACAGCTAATGCTGCCTCGGTAACAGGAAGAAGTGGAAGGCCCGTGTCAGGATCTGTTTTGCATCTGTCTAACAGCTGATGATAAGTGAGGTGCTCTTGAGTATTGGGATCATGGAATGCTTTTCTATCATCTGGTGGATTGGACAAAACTTTGTTTAGGTCCTCATCCAACTGACCTTGTTTATATGCTGTTTGGACTGACACTCTGTGACTATTTACTGGATCAATTACGCCCCCAGTTGCAGTTTGAACATCAAGAAGTTTAACGGCTTGGTCCTCTCCAACCAAACCTTTTTTCATGGCTTCAAAAACTGAGATCTTATGTCCAGTGAAAGGATCTTTAAAACCAGTCGCAGCCCTTTCAGCAGAGAGCAATGAGGTGTGCAGTTCAGGCCCAATAATAGATTCCTTTACAGCCTCGTTGACAGAGAGCCTTCTGTTCTTAATGGGATCAATAATACATCCCGATGCAGCCTGAGCTTCAAGAAGCATCACAGCTGTGTTAGGTGAAATTTTCTTATCCTTCATGGCTTGATATATGCTCATTTTTTGGTTGGGTTCCACAATGATACCACCGATGCAATCCTTGCCTTTCAGACACATCTTGACTTTGTCCATCTTACTGAGCTCTTGCACAGATGTCTTGCCTTTTTTAAGTTTGTCAAATTCTTTTTTGGTCAGCACACCAATTTCATTTAGCCTGCTTGCCGGCACTTTTTCCCGGATTCCATCAAATGCCAGTGGGGAATCTCCATTTGCCTTTACCCCATCAACCTCTGTAGAACCATTGATGACTTTCTTTGTTGTTTGCTGCACTGTTGCTGTAACTAAATCATCTTCAGGAGCTTTGTCTGTTTGTATCTCAATTTCCTTTGTTTGAAATGTTGTGGGTTTTTGTGTCACCTGTAGCTCCTGTAGCTTTTCTCGTAATTTCTTGTTTTCCTCACCCATGAGTTTTTCTTGTTCTTGTTTTCGCTTTTCTAGCTCCTCCATCCCCTTTTGCTTATTAAGCATCTCTTCTTCAGCAGCTTTTTGCTTTTTGACAGCAGCATCCAGGATTGCCTGAAGCTTCTTTTTCTCTTCCTCCATCTGTTTCCTCTGAAGCTCTTGTTCATCTTTAAGGGCTTTGGCTTTCTTTACCTCATCCTCCAACTGTTTCTCCAGCTTTTTCTTCTCTGCCTCAATAGTCTTCTCCTTTTTCAACAGGGTCTCTTTCTCTGTAATGAAAGTCTGCTGAAGGACTGTCTTTTCTTTTAATATTTGCTCCTGTTGTGCGCTGGCCATCTATGATGAAACAGAAATATTGCATTATTTTCATGAATGTAAATATCATCGTCCATTCAATACATGTAAAATAATGTTATATATCATCATTTCTGACATCTTTCACATACAGTTTATTTACAATATGTTTGTATACAGTTAGACAAATCTTCAAAACAATCTTTGAATATGACTTGCATTTGTAATTTTATATCAATCTGGAAGAACTTTGTTTATTAAAATCTGCTGTCCATAGTTCTGTTTAACAGCAATTAATATGAACAACACAATTAGAACATCATTATGTTTAAAGAATGCGTAACAGAAAAGGATTTTGGTTATTTTCTGGGAAATTAGTTTTTCAGTGTTACTACATGATAATACCTCTTTAGCTTTGCTTTGTAAATCCAGAGACTCCATTTTTAGTTTCTCCTTTTCTTGTTCAAGTTCTGCAATTGCTTTTCTCAAATCATCTGCCTCTTTGTTGCTCTGCAATCTCTCTACCTCCAGTTTCTCAACAGCAGAGTGTTTTACCGATGTTTGTTTTTCAGTCTCAAGCAAAGTGGCTCTGATTTCCTCTGCTTGTTTCTTGAATTTTTTAGCTTCTTCTTCTGCTTTTGATTGGGCATTGCTTAGCTGTGTGATCCTAAGCCTTAGCTTCTCAGCCTCAGCAGTTACTTCTTGCTGTCTTTGACGTTCTGCCTCTAAAGACTTCTGGAAGCCTTCAGTCTCTTGCTCTAACCTCAGTTGCATCTCCTTTTTGGCCTCAAGCAATTTTTGGGCCTCTTCCTGAGCTTGGTCTTTCTGTTTTTGGAGCTTTTCAGCCTCAGCCTTCAGTTTGGTTGCTTCCTGAATGGCTAGCATCTTCTCCTTAAGCATCTTTTCAGCCAGGTCTCTCTGTTGGGCAAGTTCAGACTCTGCAATCTGTCTCAGTCTAGCAGCTTCTTGGGCATCAGCACTGAGCTTTGCAGCCTCTTCAGCCAGCTTCTTCATGTTCTCAGCCTCTTCTTCCAGCAGTTTCTTTGTATTCTCCTTATCTTTGTTCATAAGTCGCTGGTTTTCCCCCTCAATTTTTACCTTCAGTTTGACTAGTTCCTCCATCTGGCCCTTTACTTTCGAGAGCTCACCTTCCACCTGAGCTTTCTGTTTAACAGCATCACTGACCTCATCTTTTAGTCGTTTCAGTTCCTCATCCAGGACAGATTTGTGTTTGTCAGTCTCTTCAAGTTGAAGTTTTACCTTTGCTAACTCTTGCTCAACCGTAGACTTCTGCTTCAAGGTTTTTTCAGCAAGCTTTTTGTGCTTGGCCATCTCTGCATCAGCCTGTTGCTTCTGTTTTAGTGCTGCTGTTTCTGCTTCTGCACGTTTGGATGCTTCTATTTCAGCTTCTTTCCTCAGTTTCTCAGCATCCTCTTGGGCCTTGGCTTGTTTAGCTGCTTCTGCTTCAGCTGCTTGCTTTTGACGCTCAGCCTCATCTGCTTTTTGCCGAAACAGAGCAGCCTCTTTTTCAGCTTTCTGTTTGGCCTTTTCTGCATCTTCAGCCAGCTTCTTTGCCTTATCAAACTCTTCCTTTAGCTTATTTTGAGCAAGGCTGTCCTCTTTTTGTTGGACAAGAACTCCCTGAGCTTGCAGCTCAGCAGCAGTACACCTTTGTGCAGCTTCTTTAGCTACAATAATCTGCATCTCAGCTTCCTTGTCAGCAATCTCCTTCTGCTTTTTGGCCTCATCAGCTTTTTTCCTAAGACGCTCAGCCTCTTGTTGAGCAGCCCGGCACTGTTTTTCTGCCTCTTCTTCTGCAGCCGCAATCTTTTTCACCTTTTCTTCTGCCGCCGTCCTCTTCTTTTGTTCCTCTAGTGCCAGTTTTCTTAATTTCTCTGCCTCCTCTTCTGCTTGCACTTTACTTTTCTGAGTCTCTTCAGCAATGCTCTTTAGTTTGTTCAGCTCAAATTCAAGGTCTAGCTTTCCTGATGAGGCCTTTTCAAAGTTAAGCTTCAGAATATGAATCTCCTCTTCAACCACTTTCCTCTGCTTCAGTGTTTCTTTAACAATTTTTTTCTGTCTTTCTAATTCATCATCAGAGGCCTTCTTTAACTGGACGATCTTTTCCTCTATCTCTTGCTTATGTTGAGCTGCTTGATCTTCAAGGACCTTTCGTTGATAGGCTTCATCCTCGGCTTTTCTCTTGAGACGCTCATTTTCAGCCTCCTTCTCTTTCAATGCGATCTCAGCTTCAGTCTTCAAACGAGTTGCTTCGTTTATGGCAGCTAGTTTTTCTTTGAGGATCTTCTCAGCCTCTGCTCTCTGATGGGCTGCTTCATCCTCTGCCACCTTTCTTTGTTTTTTTGCTTCCTCAGCAACTGACCTCAGTTTCGCTGCCTCCTCAGCAAGTTCCCTCATCTTGGCTGCCTCTGTTTCAAGTAGTTGCTTGCTCTTTTCAGTATTTGACATGGACTGTTTCTCAGCTGTAGATTTCAGTTGAATGAGAACCTCCATCTCCTTCCTCACGTTGGAAAGCTCCTCCTCTAGCTGTTCTTTCTGTTTTACGGCTGTGTTCACGTCATTTTTGAGGCGCTGCAGTTCATTATCCAGCAGAGATCTTTGCTGTTCAGCATGATCAAAGTCTGATTTCAAACGGATAAGCTCTTGTTCTGCTACAAGCTTTTGTTGGGCAGTTTCTTCTGCATCTTTCCTCTGTTTTTCAAGCTCTTTCTCTGCAGTCTCCTTCTGTTTCAGAGCAAGCTCCTCAGCTTTGCCCCTTCTCTTTGCCTCTCGTTTTGCTTCCTCCTTCTGTTTCTCTGCCTCTTCCTGAGCAGCACTCTTCTTATGGGCCTCCTCCTCAGCTTGAAGCCTCAAACGGAGTGCCTCATTAGCTTTCTGTCTCCATATCTCCAGCTCCTTTTCTGCTTGTTCTCTCGCCTTATCCGCTTCTGCTTGTTGCTTTTTAAGACGGTCTGCCTCCTCCTGAAGCTGCAGAACTGTGCCTTGCTCTTGTTTCAGTGACTCTTCCAGTTTTGTGGTTTTTTCAACAAACGACAGGCGCTTGCTCTGCAGCTCTGTAGCAGCAGTCTTCTGTGCCACCTCCTCTGCAACTTTAATCTGCCTCTCTTTTTCAAATTCAGCCTGCTTCATGCACCTCTCAGCCTCCTCAGCTTGCTGCTTGAACTTCTCCAGATCCCCAAGTGCCTTTTGTTTCTGCTTTGCAGCCTCCTTCTCTGCCTCTGATTTTTGCTTTAGCTCCTCCTCTGCCTTCCGCTTTTTCTGAGTCTCATCATTTACTTGCTTCCTAAGTTTCTCTGCTTCGTCTTGAGCACCCTTTCTAAGTCTGTCAGCCTCTTCCGCTTTGTCCCGAAGCTGGTGAAGTTCAGCTTCAGCTGTCATTTTCTGTTTTACTGTTGTCTCCAGCTGCAGTCGGATAATGCGGATCTCTTCTTCTATCTTGACTCGGCTTTGCAGGGCGTCTTCTACCTGCAGGCTTTTGGACTTAATCTCCTGCTCTGAGAGGTTCCTAAGCTCATGTAGCTCCTGCTGAATTTTGTGTTTTTGTTGTTCAGAATCAACGGCAAAGACTTGTCGTTTGCTGACTTCCTCTTTCATCTTCATCTTCAGCTCCTTAGCCTCTTGCTCTGCTTTGGCAATGGCCTTGGCGTGAGATTCCGCTAACTGTCTCTGTTTTTCTAACTCCGCTTGCATCTCTGCCATCTTTTTCCTCTCTTCCTCCTTAATTTTTTCAGTAGCTTTCTGCATTAGTGGAAGCAATATGTAAGGGAAATATAAGACAGGGTTAAGAATTTATGGTTAGATATTATATCCATTTAGATGATAGATTTAGACACATGTAAGTTCCCAAATCATCCCTTTGGAATTATAAGATTCTATCTGACATTTTTGTCAAAATTGAGTTATTTACATGTTATTCTATGACAGATTATGGACATTATGTGAGGCGTTATGTGAAGTGTGCCAGCCTTTTCATCTGTTCATATGGAATGCAAAAACTTTGAAGCTTAATATCTCAAAAATGCTTTGAATGCACATTATAATTCCAGGGGGACAAAATGTACATAAATGAAAAATTGCTGTATCTACTTAATAAGGAGTTACAGTGTTACCAGGTTACAGAAGACAATCGAAATTTCATTAATGTATGGCACACAGAATGAGACACAATCACATCACGACACAATAAAACAATTGGAATATTGAATGGCATCATGCTATTGATGTGCTACTTCTTGGGATGACTTGAAAAATAACTATCCAGAAACATAAATGGTCCCCAAGTTTTACAATTCTCTTCTCTCAAACTCTGAACATCACCAGTAGTCATACAATGTGCACATAGCTTATGCATGTGGGTGCAGCCATGGTAAGAATAGCTTTGTCCCTCTTAGAGTGGCACTTGTGATTGAGCATGAATTGATTTGCAGTCAGAAGGTCACGGTGTGAAAGGAAAAAGCCAAGCATAAGTACGCATAGAAGAAATGCAAGCATAAAGATCTTAATTGCTTCAAATTATTGCCTAGAAATTAATATAGTCTAGTGATGCAGCAAATAAAGCATGGGAAGTGAACTGGTGTCGGAGCAAAATGCAGAAAATATGGAGTGTTATAAAAATGCATCTGATGAATGCCATATATGATTCATGACTTTGTCTGGATTGTAGTATGTTGACTTTTTGATATTGTGTAAACAACATAGCATTAATGGGACTGAATTTAAGAAAAAAAATTATATCACAAGTATAATATTTGAGAATTTGCCACATCAACTTGGCTATACACAGAGGTATTAAGATATTATGACAATGCATTGTGTGGAAAATTTACCTCATTAGCGCCCAAACATGATAAACATTCATCATGATAAAGCACTGGCAAGCAGTATAGAGAAGCAAACAAACAGAAATGCAAGTTAGAAAGGAAAAGGGGGGTAAACCAAAATTGTGTTTCTCAGAAAATAAATGATTATAGAGAAAGGGTGGCAGTCAGCCTGAAGCATTCTCTGGCTGAAAAAAATTGAGAGCCCAAGCAATAAAGAATGAAAGGAAAACATGATATTTCAGTTTATAGCAGGGTGGTGTTTTGTGTATTTGCCCAAGAAAGGAAATTCACAGAAAATGACATAAAACCATTTAGTGTATAATGGTGTGTGTTGGTGTAAAAGTGCATGCTGCTTTGGACTAATGGTATTGAGTTTGCTTCAGGCTGAGGGATATCTATAATAACTCAAGCTTCTTCTTGTGACAGAGATACAGAAATTTCACCCCCGCACAGTTGTACACAGAAAATGAGAGACAGAAACCGTTGGGGGGAAATGGAATGTGCTGCACCACTAGCATTTAGCATTTAGACCTAGGTGAGCACCTTGTCCGTCATCTAGTATGACGACTGTCTTCTCTCTTGTGATTAAGCAAGCACCTTATCTATTAATTCCTTTGTAAATTCCAACTGAAGTTATGTCTCATATTCACAGCCAAGACAAAAAATTCTACAAATATTCAACTATTCAGAGTGTTCTAAAGTTTTCAGTTAGTAGCACAGTCAAGTGGAGATACTACTCCTTTTCACTGTTAGCCTTAACTCTTACCTCCTCATCTTCTAGGCGCAGTTGTGTATCCATGATGAATTTAATATACTGGCTTGTCAGGGTCATCAGTTCACTGTAGCGAGTTCTGAGAGTGACATACTGTAAGATAATTCATAACTAATTTAAAACAACCTAATACAACATGGGCACTGGTCAAACACACTGCATATAAAAATGTCATTCACAATCAAAGGGAACTGAAACTTCAACTTAAAAAAGGCATTTCAGTCCAGAAAATACCTCCTGGATAATGTTGTCTGAAGCAGACTCCATTTTGGTTTTCTTTAGAGGTGAGGCAATGGGCTCCACCAAGGCTTTATACGTGACCAGCTGAAGTTCATAATCCTGGAAAGAAGCAGGGTAAAATGGCGACTTAAGCTCTAATATACTCATATTGGATAGAAATGGCTCAGATATCCATTTATGCTTACCTTTACTGCATCAATGTAGGCCTTAGCATATTTCTGACACTCATCCACCTTGTCTTTGTTCTTCTCAATCTCCTCTAGCAGTTTCTGTTCATAGTCATGGGTCAGAATACAAAGTCCAACAGATTTATGTTTAAAAATTATAATACATACTATTATTACCCATTATTACAATAATAGAATGTACACTTCCATAATATGCAAAAAAATTGTAATAAAAGCTATTTGTATGGGGAGAACATGTCCATTTGCTTGTAAAAGCACAAATATTCCAGTAAACAGCAACTCATTTAATAAATTAAGAGCCCAGTATAAGTTGCATCCAGTGCCTAATTGGGCTGATACTTCTGCTGAATAAGGTGTGTTGGTGGAATTTCTTCATACATTGGTGATTAAAGTTGCACTATGTATTAATGTTAGTTTGTATAAATATGTTATATAGTGTGTTTTGCAATTAAAACAGTTACTGTTCATGTTTTCAGTTTTAGTTGAAGACTTTTGCACAGGCTTGTACATCATGTATTAATAACCAGGTCCAAAAAAATTATGAAGACAATAGTTATGTGACCATGTATCAGTATGAACCCATTCTACATGCAATTTACCATTGCAGCAAACAATAATTTTGACATAATTATAATAATAATAAGTCACTATAATATTTGATGTCATAACATATATTGTCATAACTGCGTTGCATTGTTGCATTTTTCATTACATTTTGACACTTATGTCCATTACTTATTAATGGACATAATCTGTCATGACAACATATTACTGATACATCTGACATGTTTATAGCATAGCAATGTCAATGCTATATAATGGTATTACCCATGATACTGTACCTTCTCCTGGGTCAGTTGTTCTTTAAGGGCCTTGCTGTCACCAATTGGCACAGCTTGGATCTTCTCTTGTCTCTGCTTGGCATCTGCAGTCCAGCGGATGAGCCAGTCGTAGCTCTGTCTGTAGGCCTGCATCTGCCTGCCCAGCAGGTCCAGCTCGCGCTGCCGCATCTCCAACTGCACGAACACTGCCTGCCAGCGTTCCTTAAGGTTGGCCACCAGCTGCCGGTAGTGATCCAGCTCAGCATCACGTTCACTGTGCACCTGAATCATGCGTTCATTTACTGCCACTGCGTCTCGCAACTCGGTATCTAGGCGATTAAACACCGGCTTGTCACCATCAGCCTCAGAGTGCATTTTCTGGTGTGGAGAGAAATGGGTAAAGCTTATTTTCAGCCTCATTTATTATTCATTACTTACAAAATCTATATGCTATGTAACATTCCCCTTAACTCAAGAGAAGTCAGATATACACACATGGACAAAATTGTTGGTACCCTTCAGTCAATGAAAGAAAAACTCAAAATAGTCACAAAAATAACT
>JBBPDA010000138.1:5076032-5098007 GCA_037974385.1 Arnoldichthys spilopterus
TATATATATTCTCCACGGATTTAGATGTGTGCTATTTTGCAAGGAGACAATATTCAAGATTTCAGAATTGGCATAGGGCAGGAAAAAGTGGTATTGCGCCTTCTAAAATGTAATTATTGTAATTGTACCTAATTCTAGGAAACATTTTAGAATTAAAGAGAGAGGCTTATAAAAATATAGCTACTACCAGAAGACGCGTCACTGGCAGCTTTGCTTATCACTTCATGTTTTAAGAGAAAATAATTAAACCCAATGGTTTCAAAAGGAACATATTCTGAAGCATGAAAGATTGTCACAGGTCAAACTGAACAGTTCAGCCGAGTGCTGTACCTCATTTCTGTTACTGTGGCTAAGTTTCTTCTCAATGTTCATGGCAAGCATCTGGCTGCGGAAAGAAAGGCTCTTGGTCTTCTCAATAACCTGCTGGTATGGCGAAACAGCATTGTTGCCCATCACTACGTGGCCCTGTCGAGACACAGTGTTAGAGTGTGACCAACTTACAAAGAATGAACAAGCAGATAGAAGTGATCCTGGAAGAAAACGGAGGAAAAAAAACAAATCCACACTTATCCCAAAACTATCAAAATAAGCAACCAACATTGCTCATTAATGGCAATATCCAGCTAAAGAAAACAGCACAGCAACTGTCAAACCTTCAACTGAAAGTAATGCTGTTTAAACAGGATCGCTCTTTGGATTCTATAAATTCGATTCCCAAGTTGAGGAGTCAAAATCAGAGCTATACACTACTTCTGACTGAGTGTTCCATTTACAAATGCTATATTTACATTCACATTCAAGCTTTTATACGAGAACATCCTGTCAGCAAAAATCACAGTGATGGCTGACGGAACGCTTCCTTAACTTTTAGTTCCTGTTTGACATTTGCAAGCATCTGGGGAACATAGCAAGAAGCTTTTTAATAGTATGTACATTCCCTAGAACATTACATAATCATACATGACATCAAGGATTAGAGGCAAAAAAAGCCCAGACACAGCTGATAAAATCTAATGGTTTATCAACCTCTTCATGAACCCACTAGCACACAGATGCACTAACTTCACTTAATGCTTACTTTACTTACTTGTTCATGACATTTCTTATTTATTTTATGCCTTACTCGAAAGCTTACTTTACTTGTGTTTATGTATTCACTGTTAAACACTTTGAAATGCATTTATTTTATGAAAGGTGACGTACAAATAAAGCTCATTACATTAACTGTTCTAGCATAAGCAGATCAAAATCAAAAGGAGCTTTCGCTCACCAGTTTGGAGTCAATTTTAGCGTCCAACCTGGCGTTGCGGATCAGGTTTACGATCCATCGCTCTGCCTCCTCAGGAGTCATGTTCAGCTTATCCGCCAACATGCTGCAGAGAACAGCAGAAGAGAAAGAGAGATGGTGAAGGGAGGAGTGTCTGAGCAAAACCGTCTCACATCGACACTAAAGTGCATCCCTCGGATATGAGCGCATTAACCTTCAATTCAGGTTTACGTTCCACGGTTATCAATAGTTACATCAAGACTCTGTCTCTGAAGAACCTAGAACATGGATCAGGCTGTCCTACACATCGGAGGAGTGTCCTACTCAAGAACACAACCAAAATGCTAATCAATTTACTGTGTGTTGGGAGAAGGGAACACAGTCAGATGTTCAGACCAGGTTCAGAGGACCAAGGCTGGGAACCATTGATCTAAAACAGTACAGTTTATTGGGAAATTGCTTGACTGCTGACCGCTGCTGTGAGGTACCGATGTTGAGTTTGAATGTTATACAAAAACACAATGTGGAGCTAATTATCTTAAGCCAAGAGCTGATAAATGTGCAATCTGTGTAGTTTTTGTGCATTTTGACTTGAGCAGACCAGCGTATAACTTCCTGATGTTTTTGTGACGCAATAATTCATTAAGTTGCATTTGCAGCAGCCCTTGACTGGAGAGTCGTAACTGCCTCAAAATCTAACAAAAACTAGTAGTGAACCTGAGTATAATTCCAATAATACCAAGTTACGTATGACATTTTCAGAATGTTAAGCCCCTGTAAATTCGTATGAGTGACAATTTTCATTTTAGGCAAACCCTGGCAAATATGGACAGACCTGAAAAAGAATGTTGCACAACACAGAATAAGGGTTTTAAAATGAGGCAACAGGAACCATTGTATCGTTTTAGTTTTTTTGCCTCAATTTTTAATCGTTCCCAAAATATATCCTGTTGTGGCGCGTATCTGCTGTCGGCAGGTTTGGTTGAAATCCTATTGATCTTGGCAGCTGAGTGCGTTCACGCCAGACTAACCTCGATTTACAGCGCTAAGAGGATTAGGTTCCTACGCTATCAGTGTGCTCCCAAGACACTACCTGATGCTGATGCACTGATGAATCCGACAGAACGTCTCAAAGATGAACAGCCGGGCGTTCTCAATGAAATCCTCCAGACAAGCCACCAGGAAGAAGTCATTCACCAGTACCTAGAAAACATGCAAAAATAATCACCCTGAATAGCATTAATCTTAGAACAAGGCTTTAAGGAGAATGCGTAAAGATGTGGTAGAACAGAAATTATTTTTTCTATTTTTTCCTGAACAAGCTCCAAAAAGCAAGCTGATGCAGTAACAGCATAAACCTCCAAACTGGGGAGACAGTGTTTGTGTTCAGCCTTGAGGCAGATATTGCCGTAGGCATAACAACAGGAGAGATAGAGAGAGAAGTGTCATAGTCAGTTTTCACATGACAATTCATTGCACATTTCCAAATTTGGCACTCCTCAAAAAAGAAGAGTGGAAGGGTGTCTGAGTGTCTAAGTGCAGATCCTGGAAGCTACAAATGCAGCCTGTGGTACTACTGCACAGGCTATAAAGGCCTCCAGACAAATCTCAGGTCAATTCTACATGTGAAATTACTCCTAATGAAATTAAATAGAAGCCCCAACCAATGTGTGTTGATCTTTTTACTTCATTTTAACAAGCTATGACAAATTACAAAAATTGTTATTTTCAAAAAGAGTGAAATCTTTACACTAAATTTGAAGGAAAAAAAACTAGTACAGATCAGTTTTTCTTTTGAAATACTGCAGTCAAATGGTGCATTCACTGGGTAACAGACTAGTCATGAATAAACTAGATTCGACCAAGAGATGTGAAACAAACAAAAAAAAAAAAACACACATCAACATTTCTCAGGCTTTCAACAATGGCTCCCCACATACATCTAACATTCATACTTTTAACCACATCTTTATAGACAGCAAATTACTTTTGGGATTAATCACAAACAAGATGTGCTGTTCTGCCAGCATCATGATGCACACTAGCCTGAAATGCAACCCTGATAACAGAGCTCTGTATTTTTAACACATCCATAACATGGAGAAAAAAAAAGGTATGCAGCAGGACAGTTTTGTACTCAAGACACCATTAATATTAACATTAGTATTTGTTTTTGAAACCTGATATTTTTTTTGTCTGTGGAAAATGGTTTGAATAGGCCTGCACCCTGCAATAGCTCTCCCTCAGAGTTTTCTCTCTTGAGAGAATACTAAAAAAAACACATCATGTTGCTTTTGGGCCTTCACAGCAGTATGCTGCTAGAATGACGCCATAACATCCCAGGGCCTCCAATTTTCCTCACAGACTGAGGAACAGCAATTCTTAGAGGAACAACAAAACACATAAAACAAATTCCATACTTCAGGTAGAAGATCGGTTTCCGCAAGTCCTTTGCAATAGGAGAGAGAGAAGGTTAATGGAAGGCTTGGTTTTTCTTCCCCGAGGCCCAGCTATGGAGCTGATCGTAAAAGCTGCCTGCCGGAAGCCTATGCCCTGACAGCAGTAGGGCTTTGAAAATGCCCTTTGAGAAAAAGCAGTAAATTACAGCAGACAGGAATCTGCAGTGGCTGAATGGACCTTGAGCTCAAAAGCAAAAGGATATATTAAGAGCTTTAGCCAGCTTCAGCTTCCAACCAACACAACGGTTCAAAGCAAGCATGGGGATGACAGCCGTAGTAGATAGAAAATCTCACTTTCTACACACAAACACACATGCGGGCTCTCAGTAGGTGGTATGCCTTACCGACTCGCACTCCCTCAGTTTCTTCTGTGCGCTGTCAAAATCGAAGTTTACGTACAGGCACTCCACAAACTCCGTGATGGGATCCTTGTAAGTGTAAGACTCCTGATGCAAAAGGGGGAAAAAAAACACAACTCAACATTAATCCTTAAGTAATGTGACAGCTAGCATCACGCTTTTGAGTGTGGGGCTAATATGCTCACCAGGAGCTACTTTCTCTCAATGTGCAATTTTAAGCCATAAGTCTGAGCAGTTCCAGTAATTGAAGTAGAGCACACGGAACGAGCAAAAGAAAAGCCACATACGGCTACGAGGAATAGCTGGAGATCTTGATCAAAGTAAAAGAAAGCTGTATATCGCAATCATAACCATTTACCGCTGCGTTTCTTAAGTGTGGTCTAGAGGCACTGCACATTTTAAGGCTCTCCCTGCTCTAAGCTGCACAGTTCAACATAGAAAGGGGTTGGTAATGAGCTGGTTGGTTGGATAAAGGGTGCTGGGAGTCATGCAAAGCTCGGAGTATCCAGGATCAGGATTAGGAAATGCTGAGAATAGTCTTAGACTTGATATGGAAGTCTGAACAGAGGCTGTAATAGCACAATTAAGGTCTAAAAACACATTTAAAAGGCATGTGCACTGAGAGATCTTGTACTACCAACTTTATACTGACTAGCCACTACATACACAATGCTATCCTCGATGAACACATACATACATTCATAAATAACATACAGAGAAGGAGGGGCCATAACCTAAAGACTGTTGAACAGGGAGTCAGGGGGTCCATGGAGCTATTGTGTTAATATTGTTGACCAAGTGTCCACATACTTTTGGCAATATAGTGTAGAAGGCAAATACTGGAGTCCCATATAGACCACCCTTCTGCATGTCAGTGTTTCATTTTGACAGTTACCATTAGCAGTGTAGGGTAATTTGATTATGTGCGAAATGCCTGGCCAGTGATTACAAATATTCAAAATGTCATGTTCGATAAAACAAGTAGATACAGCATATTAAAAACAATATTAATTATTAATACCCTTTTGCCAACCAGGCTGAAAAGGTTGAGTTTGCATCCATTGTCAAAATTGCGCAGACCAGTGCTCTACTGTATGAAGCTGTGCTGTATGGTACCTGCTGAATAACTTTGACCAGGTCTTTAAGGACCTGCCTGCGCTTCCTCACATCTTTATTGGTGATGACAGCTGTGGTTAGGTAGCGAAGGATGTGCGGGCACATGGTCTGAATAGCATTCAGATACCTGCAAAAAAAAAAATGAAAAGCTTACGGTAACAGCCCTTCATTACACTCAGACAATACCGAATTTAAGAACCAGGCTCAAACAGGTTTAAAAAGCAAACTGCTGTAGTACTCCTGCACTGTAGCTCCACCAAACACACTTGCAGTGAAATGTTAAATCTGCTCACAGCTCTGAAACAGGCCCTAACAACAGTAGCTTGTTATCCAGTCACGCTAACATGCACTGCTGCTTCATGAGAGGAAGGAGGGCCTTGTTAAAAGGCAAAGATTTGTTCCGGTTTCTGTCTGATTACAGAGGGTGTTGCTGTAGCTGCACTCACTGGGGCTGGTAGAGGAAAAGCTCGATGATGTTGTCTCTGCCTTTGGGGTGATTGAAGAACACAAAGAGTGACCAATGAATGAGCCACGTCCTCTGCTGTAGGGACTGGAGAGGTGAACTTACTGACTAAAGGGGAGAAAAATAATTTAAAGTCAGATTATATTCTCTCATATCTAGCAGTAGCATTGCCATGGAACAATTACAGCCATGTGAGAAATAAGTACATGTCATGCAAACTGTTGATTCCTCCCTATTATTTTGGCTTCATCCATCCACAAAACCATCTGGTTTGTCCACATGATCTTTAGCAAACTGTAGACGGTCAGAAATATTTTGGGGAGTGAGCAGTAACTTTCTACTTTCTTTACAGTTATACAAACCATTGCTGTTCAGTGTTCTCTTGGTGGACTCATGAACATCAACATTCCCCAGTGTGAGACAATGTGAGAAGTTACCCTGGGTTCCTTTGAAACCGGAGTAACAATGAGCTTGAATTTCCTCCATTTGTACACAACCTGGCTGGTATGATTGACAGTTTTGTAACCTTTCCCTGTTTTATCAGCTTTTTTCCGAGGTCCTCAGATACCTCCTTTGAGCCATGATACACATCCACAAATGTGTTGTGTGTGTGATTAGGCTTTGCTGAATCACTGTTTTCTCAATAAAACCTGAATATCATCCCATTGATTGAAAATACCAGACACAATGGTGTCACCTTCTAATTACATGATAATCCTAAGGGTTCACTTATTTTTTGACACCTGCAGATGTGTTATTGGAAGTTTTCTTTTTTAAAATAAATACATGGCCAAATAATTTTTAGGACTTCAGATGATATTTGGTCACATTCATATAAAAAAACTTCAGTTTGGTTAAAAAGGGATTACAAACTTTCAAGCACCACTGCATAAAATGTGCCATAATTTTGGTGCAGTCCACATTACAATGACCAGAGCCATGTTTGGAGAAGAAAAAGTACAGCACTCAATGAAATCCAAGAACACGCTACTGACTGGCATGGTGGTGGTAGCATTGTGCTCTGGGGCTGTTTCGCTGCCAATGGATCTGGTGCACTGTACAAAGTGGAAGAACAATGCTGAAGGTGACTTACCACAGAAATCTTTAACATTTAATCCACTAATAATCATATTATTAATCCAGTAATGCAGTGATTATTCTAATGATTAATTATGCAATTATACACATTGTATAACAGCAAACAATTAATATAGGTGAATTCGGCCCAGGGCCCAAGGTCCCTTAAACTCCAGAACCCATGACACCTCACCATCCGTATGCCCTGAAACCACTAGGCCAAGATTTAACTGATCACTTTAGATTAAACGTCGTTAATCTCCAATCAAGGACACTCTACTCCGTTAGAAACCCAGACTTTTTGGCACTACTGCCCCATGGCTCTCAATGCAAATTGAGACTCTGTGCTCCTGATCTTTCTGCTGAACACTTGTATTTGGGAATTCCCACTTATAGGGGAGGACGCTTTTCCAGAAGACACTTTGAAATTGCTCTCTCTCTCTCTCTCTCTCTCTTTTAAATAAAAACTTTAAAAATAATACTGGTGAATCCTGACCTCTCCTTGAAGACACGTCAACACTCACGAACATCAACATACATGGAATTTATGACAGCCATACATGCATCTGTGAGCTGCTATTGCAGGGTTTCTTTTTGGTAATGCTCACAAAAGTGTAGTGCAGAATGTTCCGACCGCTGAACGTAACTTTATGATAAACACCCGTTTATCAAATGATCCGTTTTCATCACGCACGTAATCATGACAGCCCTAGATGCTTTATAGGTAATTAAAGACTTGCATTGTTGTCAATGGTCTCTCGAAGACGGGTGAGGTCCTCCATGGCCGCCTCCCAGTTCTGCATAAGGATCTCGGAGGCCAGCTTCCCCCATAGTGAGCTCAGAGCATTCCTGTCAGTGGAAGGAACCTGTCACAGGAAAAAGATAGCCTGTCAATCATGCCATGGCATTAAGATTTAAAGAATGCGTTTGCATGCACAACAATAGTCACAATTAATCAAATTTCTGCATTTATAGTCACGTAGAGTCCCATGTACACTTTTGGTTTTCAGTATCTGCATTAAATGCATTTTATGTTAATAAGAATCCAAAAGTAAGAGGTATTTGTCACATGCTTCACCTCAGGGAGTTCCAGTAAGTTAGGAGCACAAACTACACAGCTCCCTTGAATCCCAAGGGAAAAACTAGACGTATTAATCTGCATGATTTAATATCCCGGATATCCCTGGCCTTCCTATGAAAGTGAAATTGACTCATTTGTCATTGTGAACACACTCAGGCACACACACATACAAAGTGCACCACAAGGAAGAGTGAACTCTGCATTTAACCCACACGGTGAGGAGTCAGCAGCTATGTGAAGTGCCCGGGTAGCAGTGTAGCAGGATAGTACCTTGCTCAAGGGATCATCAGTGGTACCCAGGTTGGCACTTGAACCTGGCACATTCTATTTACAAAGGCAAGGTCCTAACCACTAGGACACCACTGCCCAGCAGGGACATGAACACTTTCTCCCACATCTATGCCCTGAAATTTGCTCCACTTTGCTCCCTCACAGCTTTAGAGCCTTAATCACCAGATCATCAAAGCAATCCGTTCATAGTTTCAAACATTTGCTATGACTGAACGGGAAGCGTCTAGGAGCTAACAGCTCAGCCTTGATGTGGTAGAACCACTCAAACTGAAAGCAGAACCACAAAGTGCATTTAAAAAAAAATCACCTGTGTGTCATCAGTGACAATGGAGATTCACTGGAGGCAACTTTACAATAAATGTAGGCTTCAAGAAGCAGTGGAATTAGCGGAAGGCCTTTTCCTGTCTCAGCATGACCGTGCCCCTGTGCACAAAGCATAGTCCATAAAGACATCGTTTAATGAGTTTGGTGTGGAGGACCTCCAGACACGTCAACTTCGGAAAACTAACCGTGAGCAAGGCCTCCTCAGTTCATCAGTGCCTGAGCTCACTTATTTTCTTGACTGAATGGGCACACATTCCCAGACACACTGCAGATTCTTAGAGAATGACTTCCTAGAAAATTGGGAGACCTACAGCTTACAGCAATTTTGAAAGAGAGTTCAACATGAGATGAGACTCACCAATACACGAAAAAAGTAGAGATATTCAGCTGCACCAGAGTAGTTGCCACACTCGTACTGGAACTTTGCATAACGGTAAAGCGTGTCCAAGTACTCCTGACGAAACTGTGGGTATAAATAAAGGAAAAAAACTGATATACACACTGTGCTGCTGAAATAATTGTGCTACTACTAACATTAAATACCTTACGTTTAGTAAATATGTTTTGTTATTTAAAATTAGTCAGAATTTACATCGTTTCTCGATATTTGAAAATCCATTTGTGGCAGAGAGGTAAATGCAGTGTTGTAAGAAATAAGTAGAATTTATGAGCACTCATAAGACATGTCAAGATTCATTGGTCCATTTAGATTTTACCTTGTAGATGTCATGACTGCTACTGCCACCACAAGAAAACTAACTCTGCTTATTTCTCAACAACTGATTTATGCTGAAACAATGAAAAATGGGTGGAATTGTTCCTTAATTGGAAATGTTACTTACTAACACTAAACTGTAAGCAAACAGGGAGAAAGTCGAATAAAAAGGTAAAAATTAGAGGCAACTTACATTATGTTTATCTGCCAAGTAATCGAACAGCATCCTTCCATCCCTTCAAGAAAAGATCAACAAATTCACATCATGCACGACATAACATCTGAAGCCATTTCATGAAAGCAAAGACTTCGCACTTATCAGTGAGAAATTGCTTCTTTTTATGCTCACCTAGTAGACTGCATTTGCCTGGTGGTCTCTGGGTCTTCAAACATCTTGACAATGGGCTCGGTCTCTGACTGAAGCTGCTTCAGCTGGGCCACCACTGTGGTCCTCTTCTCTCTCAACGCTGCAGGAGCAGAGCAGTTGAGAAAGAAAACACCACCACAGTACACAGAGGTGTTAGCTATATTCAAAATTTAATCACATGATACAAGAGATGAAATACAGGCATCAATCTGAAGACATAGTAATCTTTATACTGTAATGATAAAATATAGGGCTATCAGTATCAGTTATACTGTTAATCAAGTAATCTACTGATTATCACCTGGTTAATCGAGTAATCAGTTTACTGTCTTTAATGCTTCAAGCTACAACTGAATTCTAGACCACTCTTTGGGATCCCTGACAAACACTTTCAGGAGCATTAACCATTGTAATAGATATCTTTAAAGCCATATATATATATATATACACATATATACACATACATACACACACTAATGCATTGTGTATTTATTACATATTTACAATGCTGAAAATCCATAACTATTTCAATAATCCTACAAATAAAGAACAGCAAAAACTAATTATTTTCAACATCAAAATGTCCTAACGATTAAGATGAGCCTACTAAAAATCCACTGTCATAACTATGTAGCAAAAGGTTCCACACCTAGCCTCTACATACAGCCAGAATCTTGAGACTCTCCATTTCTTTGAAAGAATAGATCTGTTAAGTTCTCAGTCACTTACTTGTCAGTGTATAAGAGAGTATAAGAAAAAGGTGGAAAACAGGGATAAGCTTTAGGTGATTCACACAGGCTATGAAATACCCCTATAAATAAGTGAAGTGAAATTGACTTGTGTCATTGTGAACAAACTCCATCACACACAAAGTGCACCACAACCAATTGTGACCTCTGCATTTAACCCATTACACATGCACAGTAGGCAGCTATGTACAGCGCCCGGGGAGTAGTGTAGCGGGAGGGTACCTTGCTCAAGAGAGCCTCAGTGGTACACGAGCCAGGGCTTGCACCTGCGTCTTTCTGTTCTCTGTTGGTGATAACTCACCAAGTTATTTCGATCGTACTCTGTATCTCAAAACAGCATATCTGATATTAACAGTTTTTTTTTTTTTTTTTTTAAGAGGCCAGATGACACATATGACATTGCTTGTTAGTTACTTAACAATTCTGTAGTTTGTTTCTTTAACTCCTCAAGGTCTTTATTAGTTAAATGAGAGTGTGATCTTATTAACAGAAGCTTAGCCTTGTCCAGAACTTCTAATCATCTCATATGTATAATACTCAGCATTAGCAGCTCTTTTTAGGCTAATCATTGCTGTTACATACTAAAAGAAGAAAAACCAATAGTCTGGCATAACTCAATGAAAGGAGACACACTTACATTGTGGAATCTCTTTCTCAGGGTACAGATTCTTATACACATCCATAGCAAAGTCCACCATGTTAGTGTCGCTGAGGAGGTCCAGCTTGCCCTGGAGCAGTTCTTTCTCATTGTAAATCTAAACGGGCAGCGAAGAACACAGTTGAGGGATTTCCAACAAGCAGCTGACTCATCAACGATTAGCTGGGCCAATTCAAATAAACTGTTGAAGGAGCCGGTAGCTTTATGAATATTCAGATCTTTACCAAATCATGCAAAGCGTGGCCCCTTAGAAGTAATGAGCATGTGCTTGTATGTATTTATTCTACGCCTACATCACCAACCTCTGAAAAATCCATATGCAAAAAGCTATAATGGAGGATGACTGCAGCGTTACTTTTATATTATATTAGAATATTATGCATTTGTTAATTTAAAATATATTCATTTATTAACTAAGCACAGACTGGTTGCTTTGATTTGAGCCACGCAAATAGAAACATATGCTTATGCAGATTTGTTTAACACTGACTGTTGATGATGTTTGTGGAATCTATATGCACATATTTTTTAAACATAAACTGATAAATGTTTGAATATTCATGAGATATCCTATCAAGCAAAATCCACAAACAAGAGCAAACATGGAGCTTTCCACATCGTTTCAAGCAGTAAATGTGGTGGCTGAGTGGAATAGGAGTAAAATCCAAAGGAAAATGTAAAAAAAAAAAAAAAAAAAAAAAAGTTGTTTTTTGTAAGCAAAAATGCCTCATGAATATTCAAATTATATAAACCAAGCCAAACACAAACATAAACATCACGTTTACAGCATTATGTCAAGAATCAATACTGGTGGTTATGAGCAATATGCGTAAAAAAACCCTTAATATATTTTATTATTTTCATTATTACTATTTTATCTATGCAGATAAGAAAGAAAGCCCTCGTTAATATTCACACATCTCATACTATAATCGAGTGGCTAAAGGCGTTGTAGCTATTTTAAAATGTAAACCGCTTAAAATAATTTAAAGCCAAGACGCAGTGAGTATTTAGAGACTACGCTGGTTCTTATAACTGACGCAGTTTTACTGTAACTGATTCAAAGCGATGGCTAACTGGTGTTAGCCTCTTGCGTGCTAACCGGCTAGCCGGCGGCTACACTCGGGCTACTTCGCACAAGAAACCCTACTTTACCGAGAAAGCTGAACCTTAAGATTATTGGCTGCCGTTCGTTAGCACCATACCCACCTCTTTAACGGAGAGAAATTCCAACAACGGAAACACGAGATGCCGGTCTAAGAAATGAGCTATCTTGGTCGTCAGATCGTACTCCGCCATTTTCGCAAGGCAGTGTTATTGAAAGAACTTTATTGAGACCCCGGATAAGGCCAGCTGGCAACTAATGCTACGTTCCAGAGAACGTGGGAACGGAACGTTCCATTTCCACGCAGGAAAAATGTCTAAAATTCACACACGGAAAGAAGGCATTTTTATGAGCTGGAGTTTTTTTTAATTCAAGTTTTAATCTAACGGGGACAGTGAGTGTGGATTTAAGCTTTTATTTAATGAAATATAATTGCTTACATTAAATGAACCAAATCCGACAACATGTCCCTGTGGGCCCCTTATGGGTTTTATTCCCCACATGGGTCACCTGTTGGGCAGCCCAAGAGGGTTTGCCCATATATAAAACCCAGTTATATTAAGGGTCCTAACAACAGCCCATGAATTCCTCCATGTGAAGCCCTTGCCCAGCTGGAATGCAAGAAGCCGAGGGATATATCATTTCGGGCCCACATAGACATGGTGGCTGGGTCTTGAACTCGAGTGTAAAAGCTTTTTGAGCTTTTTGTACACACATCAACCAAGTGCCACTTTCCATCTTTTACAACCTCAAACACTGAGAAACTAGGAATCTCTAAGTTCAGAATGTTCCAGTTTGAGGTTATAATGAATGCAGCACAACTTGCACAGCACAGCACAGACTCTGGGGTGGGATGGAGTGGTGGTGGGAAGGGGTGTTTTGGGTTATGGACAGTTCCAAGGGCCCAGAACTGACAGCAGGCTCTCAGAGTCTAAAAAATAATATATTGGGGGTCCAATATTTTAGTCTTTCATAGGCCCCATCATTTCCAGCAGCACCCCTGCCCCTGAGTCTGTAAAATAGCATGTTGGGTTTTTTAGTAGAGGCAAAAGAGGAGGGTTTTGTTTGTTATTTTTTGGTTTACAATAATGCTTTAGGCAAGCAGCGCACCCTTTGATGTTGTAATCTTACAGGAAAGTTCAGAGGCAGAGGATGCTGCAGAAAGCCAGTGTTGGGCACAATTTATTTTCAAAGGCACTGTTTTGGTACAGACACATTTATTATTATTTTAAAAATGGAATGAGATCACAGTCTTTCCCAACTCCAAGGATACACCCGTCCCCCCGGCCACACCTCCATTTTGCAGGCATGACTTTGGCCTTATTATCTGGATAAGTGAGAAATCCTGTCGATGCATTAGAAATTAAAATTCATGGTCCAGCAACGTCAGGTCTCATTTAAATGTCTCACAACCACGGGAGGTTGGCTATCTCCCAAAGCCACCCTCAGATGTTCTTCAAAGCAACCATCACTGCTTAGACAAAAAGAGCCTTGCAAGCGGCACACTTTTTATGCTGAGTTGATTTTAGGCTGCTTAAAAAGATATTTAATGTGCTTTTAGCTTAAGTAGCTTATGCTCTGACATGAATTTTTCCTTTAAAATAATATAATGAATTGTGCTTCATATGAACAAGAACTAACAATCTAAAAAATTATATTTTGATTTAAGAGAAACGTTAATATGGTTTCTATCTCTTTGCTTTACCAAGGCCAATCTGAATGGACTGGAATGCTGTACAGTTAATTAATAAAGGAAGTCGTTTCTTATCTCTGTGTGGGTGATATTGCTCCAGAGAGCCAGAGCTGACGTCTGTTCAGAAACGGAAGTAATGGCAGAAGTACGCTGATTACTCCAATAAATTTGACAGGAATCACCCGCAGCTTTGATAAGCACAAATGCACTTTTTATCATGTATGATGGATGAGCATTGGGGGAGGAGGCTTAGTTCAGTACTTGCTATTACACTGCTGGGAAAGAATCATATGAGAGAGGGACACACACAGAGAGAGAGAGAGAGAGAGAGATATAGAGAGAGAGAGAGAGAAAGAGATGGTAAAGGGGTGCATAGCAGCAAAGATAACAGTAATCTCTATTATAGGGGCAGACCAAATTGTACTAACCTATGCCTGAACAAGGATAGACTGAAAGAGGATGACAGTACTGAGAGGTAGCAATGGACTGGTTTTAAAATATTTTTATGACAATACCAATGATGAAATTTGTCAAGGTCTTTGGTATTATTGTGATGCTGCTAAAATAAAGGCTAATTATAAACCCCAACAAAAAAAACAAATAACGCCAACATACAAACCCCAGTCCTAGAAAAGTTGGATAATTAAAAAAAAAATACATTACATGCAAAATCTGCAATTTGCACGTTCTCTTGAACTCTTTTTAACTGAAAAAATGAAACAATTTTTTTTTAATTTTGACCAACCAACTTCATTGCATTTTATAATGTACAGGGGCAAAATAAGAATAAACATTTGTAGAATATATAAATTATACCATTTTAAAACATTCCCCAATAAATGCAGCATGAAATTCTGTTATCCAAAAAGAAAGCCTTACATCAAGGAGTTATCTGAGCCTGAGCTCATCTCAGACTTAATAAAACAAAAATGTGTGGTGTGTTTAGATGACTCCACATTTTAGGTTGTTTTTAGTAAAAGTAATGTTGAAATCTCAATGCCAAAGCCAAAATGAGCCATCTAGACTATTAGTGAAAGATAAAAAATGTTAACATCTGTCATGAAGTTCAGGTGTGTCCACTTGCATATGTGTTAAGGTCCAACTGATGGAATAGAAAGTATTAGGGTTTTAGAGAAGCATATGCTTCCATCAAGGTGACTCCTTTCCATGGAAAGTCCTAGGTTATGTCAGTGAGGCAATGACAGACCTTATTCTGCAGGCGCTACAAGATTCTGATTTCACAGACACAGAGTACTGGCGCTTGTCTGGCCTGCAAGCAGTCCAAATTTGTCTCTTATTTGAGATGTATGGAGCTAAATGAAGCGTAGAATCAAACAATGATGACCATGGAGTATTGAGTTGCCGACGTCTTGTATCAATCAGGCAATGGGGAAAAAATTCCACTTGGAAAACTGCAGCAAGTTAGCGACTTATTGTTCCCAAACAATTAAAAAGTGTCATTAGAAGGTGATGCAACAGAGTGGTAAACATGCCTTTGTCCAAATTTTGAGTGAGTTGCAGGCATTAAACTTGTTTATAATTTACAGCACATTTAATCTGTTTATTGAAAAAATTGGAAATTTATTCTTTGTACTTAACTTGTAGTTAAATTAAGGTTAAGAATTTAATGTGTTCATTAAGACAACACAGAATGGACTTCAGGTTAAAAAAAAGCAAAAAAAACTGGTTAAAATGTAAAAAATGGTAAAATTAAAAAAAAATAATAATAATAAATGTAGAAATATATTAAATGATAATACATTTTGATAATTATTCTAAAATACAATATAAAGGTAAAGTTACTATAGATTACACAACTACAAAGTAGAAATACTACAGATGATAAACAGGTTTTATAGATTACTTTCAACATCTTACAGATTTTTTCAATATTACTATAGATCTACTTTGTTCTGATTTGCAGTGATTCTCTACTACAGTGGCATTTTAAGGCTAACTGTACACAGATACAATTATTACATTATAATAATTGTGTTTAACCTTTTTTTTAAATGAGAAAACATAAAGCAGTAACTGCTCCATTCTTACTGTTGGACTGCATGTGGCCACTGAAAGCGGTTGCACATTGACCATTTCTAAGCCCACCCCACCCTATGGAAGCTCATAGCTTTGACAGATGGCCTCGTTTATTCTGAAAAGCTGCAGGAACAGGTTGCAGGTACATGGCCATGGTAACCAAAAGACTGTGGGGGTGCTGCCAGCATCACAGCGCCTTCACTTCAGTTTTTTGCTTGAAGGTTTGCATTATTGATGGTGATCACAGGCTGACAACTGCCCCAAAGGAAAAAAAATAATAATCCATCCATTCATCCATCTGTGCTGTCTGTAAAGTGAATGGCCATCATTTGCCCATGTGCGTGCAGATTTTAAAGGCCAGTCTGGGGTAAGTCATTGTGGCTGAGTCATCGAGCCAGAACAAGAAGCATGGCTATTAGCTACCAAACTGCTGATGCTGTAGCTGTCCAGGCTTTTTTTAATCTGAAGCATGGGAGAAGTGCTTAATGGTCAGTTCAGGACTAGGGATAACGCAAGCATCCTTACATTGCAAGTATCATGGAGCATACCGAAGCCAAAGAGGATACTGGCTTATTTTTGTTTAGAACACAGTAAGGTTTTTCAGTGAGGCCTGCCATTAGCGATTCTGAGTTTTTAGTTGCCTAGTGCCCCCATTGCCCCTGCACACTTAAAAACAGGGGATCGCTGCAAAATGGAAACTTTTCATCTCTGCACCGACGAGCACCATTGAGAGAGCTGCAGTGGGACCTGCCAGATGCTGTAATAACAGCATAAATCAAAAGAAAGGTGAATAAAGCGGTTCCGCCGCCAGATTAATCTCACCCTGTTTCACTTCTAAATAATGTATCACACTGAATTATGGGGAGTGGGTTATGAGGCCTCTGTTCAGACTCACAGCCATCGCCACATGTTCTATGTTCCAGCCTCTCTCATGCTGGTGAGTCAGCACTTTCTGTGCCCAGGAAGTAAACACTGGGCTCTCACTGGCTGATAGATCTGGTGAACCCAAGATGATGGACAAATTCTCCCATTTCATGCTTATTCAGTCAAAACTCCCATTGTCCAAAGATTTCTCTGATGTGAGGCTCTGCTGTTACTGAGTGGTTGCAACAGATTAATATATTTTATGGTCTAACTGGACATGGACATCATAAATTCCAATTTACATTATACAGTCTGGTAGTCAGTTCAGTACTTTTTGCAGACAATGTCAGAAAAGGGTTTCCAGAAATCTGGAAAAGAGCATTAGAAAAAAACTCTGAGAGGAACCAAAGACCCAAAAGAAAATCTCCTAAAAGTAAAGAAGAAAAGTTATCACAATGATCTTATGTTAGAAGCACATAAAAAATATGCTTAATGTGTCAATAGAGGTGCTTCAAAGAATTGCTTTATATCTTATTGGAACCATGTGCTAGCTTACACCCTTAGGAGAATTGTGTAATAGGGGCATTCTCAGCTAAAGGATGGCAATTGGCCACAACTGAACTGAGGGAAATATTGGGTCCAAAATTTGAGAATTGCTTATGTGGTTTCTGACTGTGTATAACATAAGGTTATCTATAAACATGACAAAAATTAAAATACTATTCAAGATGTCTGCTTCTGTGTTTATTACAGAGAATACTTTTGTACATTTTAGGGAAACCTCATAGCTCCAGTGCAAATCCAAAGATGTAAGAACAACTTCTACATTTATTTACTTAAAGAATTAGAGGGAGAAAAGAACAAAATAACTGTGGTGTATGATTTGGACACCCTTCCAATTATAAAGTCTCAAAACTTATTTTACTCATTAGGCCTTTACTGATATGTGAGGAATAGTTATGCAGGTCAAGAATGAATTGCCAGCCAGATGATTCTAGAGTGTAATAAATTCTCAGCAATGGGCTTCGATATGCAGCTGGCTGAGGATATGAAAATGCTAAATGATGCCTGCAAATCATGAGAAAGATATAAATTCATATCAAAACAGCTTCTGTTTACTGCTGAAGAAAAAAAATTAACTCTTTAGCTACAATCACAAATGACCAAATGACAGATTTTTGGTTTTATTGTATTTTAAAAGAAAGTGTCCCAACTTTCAAATCAATTGGGTTTGTAAATTTGGCTTGTAACCACTTTGATTTTTTTCAGTGTATTGAACTATTTTTACACAGAAAATCAGATGTGCTTCATGGTATTTGAATGCTGCTGTTACATTTGTAACAAATGTCATAGGAAGATTATTCATTGTGACAAAAAAGCATTCTTCATTTGATTTTGATTCAAGATAGAATGATAGGAAAGAACTGGGAGATGTAAGGATTGTACATGCCTGTGTATGCTGCCACTTTGGCTAACAGAAATCATTGAAAAACCTAATAAAATCAGATATATGCAAGTTTGACAGTAAAAATCTTTATTAATCATGAAGTTCATAATCAGTGCATCTTAAATGCAAGAACATCTTGGAACAAATTCTGACAATTATTATAGATTACTATGTGGCAGTACCAGAGGAATATAGTACAGAGGTTATGTTACTAGAGGTTATTCATGCATTCATTCAGTATCCAAGCTGCTTCTTCCATGTTCTGGTTGCAGGGAAGCTGGAGCCGATCCCAGCTGACTATGAGCCCAAGGCTAACACCCAGCACAGGAGGCCCACCCATTGTAGACAGATTATTCATTCATTTATTATCCAAGCCAATTCTCCATTTCGAGTGGGAGGGAAGCTGGAAGTGACTCCAGCTGATTATGGGACCAAGGCAAGGTACACCCATTACAGGATCCCAACCCATTGCAGGGCAACACAGAGACAGACAAGCATTGACATACTCACACCTATGGGCAATGCAGAGAAGCATCCAATCAACCTGTTGCAGACCTTTAGAAAGTGAAAGGAAACCAGAGCACCCGGAGGACACTCTACACAGAAAGGCACCCCAAGCCAACCCAGAGATTCAACCCAAGACCTTCTTGCTGTGAAGCAACAGAGCTAACCACTGCACCACTGTGCCACCCCTACTACAGATTATACAGCTTACAAATACTAGAGTACACTATGGATACTATATAGGCTTCATACAGCAATAAAAATTATTTGTAAAGAATGCGTTGCATGGTTGCACGCTTTGCAAAGAGAGACTATAGCATTAGACTCTTCAGCACGATGACTTTTTGAAAAGATGCTAATTGTACACAGGATTATTACATTACATAAAAATGAAGTAAAGACCAGCACTCAATGAATGCACATAAACACTGACGACTTGTTGTTCCAAGTGATGCATCAGGCAAACCTAGTGGCCGAGATCTCTCCTTAGCAACAGTGGGAACTTGGTTTCTATGGATATGTGCCCCTTGTGTGGCTAGCATAGGGCAGCAAAGAGACAAAGGGACACTGGTGTGTGGGCGACAGGAGTTCGTTCGCAGGCGACACTCATTAACTCACTATCTAGTCAACACGAGTGCATTTGCACAAGGCAAAATGCAGACACAGGCAAGCTAAGGGATGTCATGTAAGATAATGCATTTGTTTAAGGACAAACTTACATTGTTGCCAATTTAACTGCAATGCTCAGCAGTATGTACAGTCCATACGCCACAGCCATTAGTGAGGAGTCCAAGAGAATATAACTGTTCTCTCTCACTCTAATTAAGTATGTGAACTCCCCACCACTACACTGACCACACTTCTCAGCTTGACGCTAGCCTGCATGGGCAGCCGTTAACTGAAACAACAAAATTAGCAGTAGTGTTCTCCTCAAAGGGTCTTGAAGCCAGCTGTCCAATGAAGTTGGTTTCTGCCTTTAAGTCAGCATGCAATGCTTCACTCTCCCAGCTTGGCAGAATCATGCGATAAGTGGAAGACCTACCTGACAGGCGGAACTGGAAATTATTAAACTGGTTAGGAATACATACACACAAAAAACCAAACAAACAACAAAGAAAGAAAGAAAGAAAGAAAGAAAAAAAGAAAGAAAGAAAGAAAGAAAGAAAGAAAGAAAGAAAGAAAAAAAAGAAAAAATACATAGAAGAACCACTTTTCTTCCAAAAAAAAACCTTTTACATGCATGGAAACTTTATGAAAGTTTAGAAGGCTGTGTACCAAAAAAAAATTCTTACAACCACAAATCAAAGTCAAGAACCATTTATTTACCTTTCTTTTAAATAATATTACTGTAGGGCTTGGTTTTTCTTTCAGTTTTACAGTAATGAAAAAGTAAAGAAAAGTGGGTGAGTTCTCTATGCTAGATGAAATGGAAAATCCAGACAGTTATCATCGATATGTGCAAATGCTAAGAAATGTCTATCAGTGACCAAGACATGAGTGACTTGCATGTGTGAAGGTTCCGTTGATGTACAGGCATAAACTGGGATTTTAGGTAAATATATTCTGCCATAAAGGTAATGTCTTTTCACAGACTGCGGTTGTTTCAGCAAGACAATGCCAGGCCTCATTCTGTACATGCTAAAAAAGCGTAGCTATGTAGACACTGTAGTGTACTTGACTGGCCTCCCAGCATTCCAGATTTGCCTCCTATTGAAATGTTTGGAGCATGAAGAGAATCAGACCAAGGCAGTCACAGACTGGTGAGCAGCTGAAGTCTTGCATTAGGCAAGAATGGAGAAAAATTCCACTTGAAAAACTGCAACAATTAGTATTTTTAGTTCCCATACAATTAACAAATGCAAATAAAAGGAAAAATAAAGGGCACAAAGGTAAACATGCTTCTATCCCAACTGTGTCTGTGCTCCAAAGTGTGTTGCATGTGTCATATTCTAAATTTCTATTTGCATTTAAGCTTACTCAGACAAAACTGTTCAAAGTTTTTTCTTTGCACCTTTGTCAGTTGAATAAAGGATCAAGAGAATTAACAAACCACAAATTCTTGTTTTTACTTGTTTTTGTTGTTCTTGTTTTTTGTCCTAGCTTTTCTGGAAATGGGGATTGCAAGTATTTTTAACCCAGCATCACTTCTTTGTCTTTTACTTACATCTTTGTGAGGCCTATTTAAAGGGTCTACCTTCTCTTGCTCAAGCTTGACACCCCCCCCCACACACACACACACACACACAAACACACACATACCCCCGTCATTGCTCGCTCTCAAAGGAAGACTGCGTCCTTACTGTTCCTCCTGGGGCTCATTACCTTACGAATCTGGGGTAGAGAAAAGTCAGGAATCCCTTGAAAATGTGGTCTGATATTTTTTCCAGCATCCTTAACATCCAAAGATGAAAAAACTCCTTTGTACCTTTGCGTAGGAGCACGTCAACCACACACTGTTCTCTAACTCTATCACAGCTGCCATAAATTCTGAAGCTGATGTCAAATAACTGGCTTTTCACTGGAGATCTTTCCCCACAAAACTAAATTAAATATTCATTGGGTAGGGCCTTACACTTGAAATAGTATGACAAGATCTTGTAGACTGAATGCCTGGGACACCCTTTAAAAAATAAAGGTTCCTCTATGGTTTTAGGCTTGGCAATATAGTTCTAGGAGATTTTTTTGTTTAATTTTTAATAAGTAGTAGTTCTCGCAACTTTGAAACACTTCACACTTTTCATTTACTAAATGAGGTCTTTAGAAAATTGGCAACCAGAAGGTTCTGGATTGTTCCTCTATTGGACTGCACCCAGGAATTAGTTTATGGGCTCTTTTTAACCTCTTTTCATGCCTGGAACTAAAAGCAATTTTGCTTTACTCAAGAGGTTCTTTGGTTCAGCCTTAAATATTTTTTTTGATTACTTGAAAAACATTTCAATATTTTTATATTATTTAAATTATTATTTTGTTACTAATATTTGATTGTAGTACATTATAATTATAAAATTGTTCTATCCATATATTCTCTGAACCGCTTCTTCTTTTTCTGGGTCGCGGGGAAGCTGTAGCCAATCCTAGCTGACTACGGGCCTAAGGCCCAGGACAGGAGGCCAACCCATCGCAAAATAGTTCTATAATTATAGTTATATTATCATTTTCTTTCCACTGGTGGAATGGCCTCTAGGTGTCATCATCTATCCTATCCTACAGTCTCAAGTTGGACCATGGAACAATGTGTACTCATTCCTTATCAGAACTGCTCCTGAGTGGCACAACTGTTTAAGTGTTGGCCCCATCATTAGATCATAATTGGTCTTGCTCTCTCAAGTTTGAGTAGGGTGGGGGGGGGGGAGGGGGGGGGGGGAGGGGGGGGGGGGGGGGGGGGGGGGGGGGAGGGGG
>JBBPDA010000138.1:5098017-5123099 GCA_037974385.1 Arnoldichthys spilopterus
AGAAGTGGTTTTGTTCTCTCAAGCTTGAGGAGGGGGCCCCCCCCCCCCCCCCCAACACCCATCACATGATGCTAGTTAGTGTCCTCCAGGTGTGTTGGGAAAGAGAATTGCATCCTTCTCTCCCACCATACAGTCACAAAGGACACTCCGAAGGTTCATTAACAGAGCAATTACTGGATCAGCCATCAGTTTTCCCTTGCAGCTCAGGGCTATTCTGGTTTATTACGTCTCCATCTCCTGGACAGCTGAATGGTTTATGTAATTGTTAAACCAGATCTCACCACACCAGAGGCAAATTATCATACCAGGTGAATCCCATGTCTATCTGTGGTGCTGTTTCCAGGGATACTGACTGACTGTGCTTGCTTTTCTTGTTGAGGAATGTAATTCTGTACTCACGCATTCTTTCATCTAAGCGACGAATGGTGTGTTGGCTCTTTTTCACACACTACATTTCCTTCATGGCCATCTCCATTTAAAGTCACAATGACTTTTGCCGTTGCTATGCGACAAACTGTAGGAAACAGGCATGATTTTGTTCAACAAGCTATTAAACAGCATGGATCTAATGGCTGTGCTTGTCCAAACCATGACCCGTTGGTAAATAATTTCATAAAACTGAGGGGAAAGGCAGGACAAATATAGAGCAAGAGTTTTTTTGGGTGTGCACGGTGTGTGAGATACAATAGCACATGTATTTTTGTGCTTTCAGTCCTGGTTAGAATGGCCACACCCATGCCCTTGACCCCTGCCAGCCCTGTCATCAATCCAATCCCATTTCCTGCTGACAGTTGCCTTCACTGATGTGTTTGTTAAGGCAACGGGTTGTTGCCATGAGCCTAATTTTATCAGAACATTGGTAAAGTGTAGAATCACACACTCATATCCCTTTTTCCACCAGAAGGGAGAAGGTTCTCGTTTCCATTCAGAATTCTTTGAACCTTGACACCATCTTCCAAACCATCCTGTGTTTCAATTAGTTTTGAGTAGAACCATTGTAATCAAAGATACATTGTCAATGGCGGTTGTTACACAATACACAATAGAAGTAAACAATAATTGCAAGATGGTGAATCACATTGGTTATCTGCTTTGTTTTGTTATTGCAGTATTTGTTTTCATCCATCCATTATTTATAAGTGTTATTGTTCTGCTTTCTCTACAAGCTGTGCATGATACATTCACTGACTGATCATTTGGCTAGGAATCAACTTTTTAGGTTCAAAACCAATTAATTTTTGGTCAAAATCTTTTGAATGGTCCAGAATGGATCCCACCTCCTGAGGCTCAGTTTGAGAACCACTGCCCTATTTTAAAGTATACTTTGTAAAGAACTTTCCTTTTTCTTTTAAGACTTTAAAAAACATTTTCCCAGTTTAGCCATCGCCAGTTCCTTTCAACTTGTTAGGTTTTTCCCTATCACACAATGTTACCAGCACCAAGAGAGTAAAGACAGCATACACTTCCTTTGGTTCACATGAAGCACTACCACACTTTTCCCTATGGCAACATTATTGGACAACTCAGCATGCTTGGACGAAAAAGCTAACTGTCAATTCTGTAACAACAGATGCCCCTGCTGTCTAGCATTGCAATGAGTGGAAGTGGGGGGAGACAAAGGGCCATCCTACCCACCCAGAGAAAGTAAGACTTATTTTGCTCTGTTGGACTCCTGGCTACAGATGGCTGAGATATCCCTTGGCATCATATTCACAGTCTTGCAATGACTGGGCTAATGCTTAGACAGTTGTGCCACTCAGGAGCTTAAGAACTCTTTTCAAAGTTGAAAGAACCTCTACACAATTTAAAGGTTCTAAACCAGTGTTTTTGTGTAGAAAATATTCATATACCATTGAGGACCCTTTGAGAAACCTTTATTTTACCCCATTCTATATTTCAGTGTAAAAACCCCTCTGGCACTGAGCTGTGAATATTTAAATAATAGTCCCCCATCCTGGTCATAAGTATTTCTACATTTCAGACAGATACGAACATCAGGCTTTGTTACAGCCTTGGGTTATTAGCAACCTGTCAGCTTTACATACCATTAGCTAGCATTACTCATCATTAAAGTTGTCAGTGTAATGAATAAATGGTCACCCTTAAGTTAACCAGGCACACGTTCAGCTATTAAAGCCCGCTTGGTTACTCTGCTCCAGCATTAAAGCCAGGATGAAGGTGCTGGTGTCAGGGTTTTACGGTACATTGGTACAGTAGTCCTGCTGTTACTGTAGAGCAGGATAATCCGATCCAGCCCACAGTAAGCATTTCCCATTCTGAAGCTGCAGTGCACAGCACTCCTTGGCAAAGCAAGAGCAACTATCGCTTGCACAAAGCCTCCTAAGTATGTATTTAGCTGGCCTGCAACCTGGGAAAGAAGCTGAACTGACTCATGAGAGGTTGGGTTAAGAGCAGTCAAATGAAGAGCAGTTGTGACAACCAGTTCTGTTCAGACAGCACCAAATAAATAAATAAATACATCATGTTTACATTCATATTTTTGTTGTAAGAATGGGCACCTGATTAGTAATTAATAGATTATTCTTTCGGTTTCTTGCATATAATTTGCCCTTGGCATTTTAATGCTTTCATGCTTGTAAAAATAATAGATGGCATCTCATGAATTATTTTTTCGCTTTCAGATTGTTCTTTCAGGTCATGTTGCGTCTCTAGTGAAGAGGGTTTCTCATGGGAAATGTTCCTTTGGGTGTGCTGATTACTGTGCATTTGAGTGTGTGTCTGTGTGTGTGTGTTTGTGTGTGTGCAAGAGACAGCTGCTAACAGTGATTGTACCCTCTGTTTATTAGGAATTTAGGCTTGTTTAGCATCCCTGTTCAAATGCCTACATATTCATTATGTGTACAATGCATGCAAATCTGGGGCTTCATTTGACTTGGAGATGCAACATTAGCATGATGACAAAGAATAAACTGAACTGTCAGAGTGATAAAATGCAAAATTACTCAGCAAAAGGTTGCAGATCATCTTTATGGTACAACACAAAGATGAAGACTGTAGATGTGCACATACAGACACACTGTATGCTATGGATCACATTATGAAATGCACCTGTGACCTAGACAATAACATAATTTTCATACTGAATATTTACAGTAATACATACAACTCACAAGTCCCCCTCAGACTAGGAAGGTCACATGAACAGGAATAATAGAACTGTCAGCAAACACAGTCTGACGTTCCAACCTTGATGGGAATGGCACTGAGTTTTCTCTCTGAGATTGTTCCTAAACCAAACTACCCTACATTCATTCAGCAAATGGTTCCCTATATTTCTGAAGAACTGAAGAAGTGGTCCAAAGTTTTTATGGGGCTGCTATGCCCCATTTGCTCCACTAGGATTCAGACACTCAGTAAAAGCTCCATGGCTCAAAACTGGTTTCAGCTGTTGATCTCAATGGGCATCTCCTCCTCTTCTAGTGACAAACTTGAATGAGCGTCGTTGGGACTTCCAGCACCTCTAAAGCTGATTGAACCATAAAGTTTGGTTGAGTGTTTGGAGTATGCAAAAGCCTGTCTCCTTACCATCTCGCCTTTATACAGGGAGACCATTAACAAGCTTGAGAGCACCACTCCTCCGAGGGTGAGAAGACACAACCCTGCAATCACACACCTGTCCAGGTGGGCGCCCACCCTGGCGTTCTCTATCTCCAGGCGCTCCATTTCTCGAGCTGAAACTGTGTCAGGGTTAACATGGACGTCACGAGGGATGGTGTAGGAGACCACCACCAAGGAGATCCCCGTCACTAAAAACATAACCGCGCTTATGAAACCATAATCCACCGACTTCTCCGCAGGCTCTGTCGCAAAGTCGTCTTCAGAGAGTGCCGGAAGATCCAGAACAGGCTCCTGGAGGTCGCTGCAGCTCAAGTTGTCATAAGTGGTGTCTCCTGATGGCTCCCTGACCACGTCGTCCACGCCAGCGAACGCCGCCTCAAAGCCCTGGTCGTGGCATATGTGAACTTCTTCGTCACGTGACCACAGGGCGAGCGATCTGGGCTGGGGCGCTGTCCGCGGTGCTGAACCCTCCGGAGCGTCCTCGAAGTCTGCCTCTATCAGTAGAGCCCTCTCGTCCGAGCAGGCGGAGTAATAACTTCGCGTCTGCTGTAAAGTCCATTCGAGGTCTTTCTTCTCCAGCTGGCCACTCGCATGACCGGAGTAGAGGAGCTTTAGCTCGGCCATTTGATTCACGCGCTCCGTAGCCTCATCTCACCGCATGTCTGTGAGAATTAACTTGGACAAATAAAGAGAGGCAGCGGTCAGGAAAACTGCAACGAAAGCCTGATTTCTGTACGAAGTGGAAATATTGCTCATTTTACCTGGATGTTGAACTTGTAGCTTCTCCGTACCCGAACAAGCTCGCTCATTGCGCTCTAAATCTGCTGGTGGTTGCTGTCCCAGCGGCTTATTTTCGCGTCTGAAGACTAGACCGAGCTTTTCCCACGACCCACTTGAATCCTGAACTGACACGAAACATCATCAAGCACAGAAAGAAGGGGAAAAGTGGCTCCTCCCACCATCGGCGACACTTTTCATGTGATTCATGCCCACGTAGCCCACCTCGGCTACAGATTGCTGCCACGTTGCTTCAGGCGCTTGCTACCACACCCCCGCAAAAAGTACGACGATGTTAATTACTGATACACGAAAGCGCCCACCCTTATCCTGCACCTCCTCGATGCCCCCCCCCACCCCCACACTCCTCTTTATAGGCTAATCAGTAATCAGATGGAAGGCTTCTCAGTGTTCCTCCTCCGTTCCGATCTGCTCGCAGCTGCTGATTTGAGTTCTTGCCCCCCAGAGAGAGGTCTGCGGCGAGAGCAGCGCGGACGAGCGTGACGAAGCCGCCAGCGTGTGAGAGAAAGTCTCTAAAACAGAGTGACACTCTCATTCAGAATCTACTACAGAGGCTGGAGGCTACCACTGCCTTCAGCAAGGGAATGAATGTGATTAACGTTATAAAGGTCAGGTGGTCGTGATGAACATGCCTGACAGCCTTGCAGAAGAACCTCTTGTGATTTATTGCAAGACCCTTTCAATTTTTATTGTCACTGTTATTGTTTTGATTCCAGCAGCATGCTTCAGAAAACAGGAACAGGGGCAGCAGAACACTAGAAAACTTGTGAAAATCCCAGAGAGGCAGAGTCGCTCAGAAGTAAAGATGGGGAGAGGTTCACCATTTTGTGAAAGACTGCATAAGTAAACTGTTCAACAATTACATAAAACGTTGCATTGCAAAGAATCTGATGATTTCATCATCTACAGTACACAGTGTTTTTAATAGATTCAGAGAATCTTTGCGCCCTCAGGTGGAACTGCAGCATCACTAGCACAACAGCACAGCACAGCACAGCAAAGCACAGCACAGCACAGCACAGCACAGCACAGCACAGCACAGCACAGCACAGCACAGCACAACATGGCACAGCACAGCACAGCACAGCACAGCACAGCACAGCACAGCACAGCACAGCACAGCACAGCACAACATGGCACAGCACAACACAACAGCACAGCACAGCACAGCACAGCACAACACAGCAAAGCACAGCACAGCACAGCACAACATGGCACAGCACAACACAACAGCACAACACAACAGCACAGCACGGCACAGCACAGCACAGCACAGCACAGCACAGCACAGCACAACACAACAGCACAGCACAGCACAACATGGCACAGTACAACACAACAGCACAGCACAGCACAACATGGCACAGTACAACACAACAGCACAGCACGGCACGGCACAGCACAGCACAGCACAGCACAACATGGCACAGCACAACACAACAGCACAGCACAGCATAACACAGCACAACACATTAATATACAATGAAATACAACACAACACAATACAGTAAACTGCAACACGAAACAAGACATCACACTATAATACAATGTAACAACAGAAGACAACACAGTAGAGTACAGTACAATATAACTATCCATTACAACACAAAGTAATACAATCTAAAGTGATAAATGCCACATAACAACATAACAGCACAATATAGTACACCACAGCATGGTCATGAACAGTAATTTGAACAATACTTTTATAATAGAAGGCAGAATCCTCTTATCATCTGTCAAGCAAGTGGAGCTACGAGGTTTTGTCACCAGCCCGTGCTGTGTTGTTTTGTGTCAGTGTGTAAGTGCTGGTGCTCTAGTCTGTGTGTGATTTGCTGCAGGCAGAACTTTTTCCTCACTGAGTGTGTATTAAACCAGTCAGGATAATGTCCATTCTCCCTGTGCGACTTCACGTGGCCTGGGACCGCACTGACCCTCTGCCCCCAACCCCCAACTCGCAGCCCAACCCTAGCATAATGCGAGTCGCTGGAGCGCGCGCTGAGGCTGCCGTGGGTCATAATTAGCGCGCGCCTCGCTGCTCCACCCCCTTCGTCCGCGCGACGACGATCAGATACAGCAGATACGAACAGCACGTGCTGCATGTGCACGCAGGAAGAGAAGGAGCGAAGGGAAGAGAGAACATTACTTGTACAAGTAATGTTCTCTCTGTTTTGTATGTATTACAGTAATTGCGTCTGTTATTTATTTTATAACTACGAGCAATGCGTTGGTCTTCCGTGTAGCCCCACCTCAGTGTTACTCTATGCAAAGCGAACGCTTGATTGTTTCCTCTGTCCTGGAAGTCGCTTTGGGTAAAAGCGTCAGACAAATGAATAAATGTAAATGTAAATGAAAATGTAAGAGAGCATAGAATGCAGTAACGGAAGGAAAAGGTAAAGAGAAGAAAATGTGTAAAGAGAGAAAAGTAGTATATATGAAAGAATAAAAGGAGTCAAAGTAGTAAAGAGAGAGAAAAGAATAAAAGAAGAGAAAAGAGGGAACTGGTGACAAGGAGTAAAGGGAGTAAAGGTGGAGAAAAATGAAAGAGTAGCAAAGGGGAAAAAGTGAAGCAGGAGGGAGAAAAGGGAAGTACAAGAGGTAAAGAAGAAAAGAGTGAGAAGGAAGTGCTTAAAGGGAATAAAAGAAGTGAAAGAGAAAAGACCTAAAGGGAGTAAAGGAAGTAAAAAATAAAGGAAATAAAGGGTGTGAAAGATAGGAAAGGGAAAAGAGTATGGAGCAAAAGATGTGAAGAGGAAGAAAGGAAAAAATAATAAAAGAAGTAAAGGGGAAGAGTAAAGAGAATTAAAAAGTGAAGGGGAAAGGAGTAAAGCAAAATTAAAGAAGTGGAAGGAAGGGAAAGTAAAAAGTAAAAGTATGAAGATGAGTAAATGCGGAGGAGGTGTAAAGGGAGAAAAGAGTAAATAATCAGTAAAGGGGGAGTAAAGGAAGAAAAAGATTGAAGGGGATATGAGAAAATGAGGAAAGGGATTAAAAGAAGTGAACAGGAAGGGAGGAAAAACAGAAAAGAAAAAATGCGGGGATGAGCAAAAGGAATTAAGGAAGTAAAGGGGGGCAGAGGTGAATGAAATAGACACACTGTGAATGTTTTTCATGAAGCATTCCTCTCCCTCTCTCTCTCTCTCTCTCTCTCTCTCTCTCTCTCTCTCACTAACAATAGGATGACTCAGTCAGCAGATATGGGACAGAAACCAGGCATACACTGCTTGTGTGGTGACAGCATGACTGTTCTTTGCTGTGCTTACTGGCCTAACAGGAGGAATGTGGCTGTTTGTTGTGCAGCACAGTGTGGAAAGGAGAGGAACAACACACAGAAGCAGCGCTTTCCTACAGCCAAGTTTCTGACTGCCACACACACGCAGAAGTGTTCGTTAGAGACCGCCAATGTCAAAACCCATCTCATCTTTCTGCAGTGACACATTCCAAGATTCACATGTGCAGCAGCACACACGCACACACACACATTTGCAAATTTATGCACTTTCTGTCCAAACACCTTGTCCTTCCACTCTCTACTACATGTTCTTTTGTCTTAACATAGTGAAAAACAGAAAATAGGAACTGTTTTCCAACATGTTTAATTCAGCAACAGTGTCACTGTAGAGCAGGGGTGCCAAAAGCTGGTCTTTGTGGGCCAGTGTGAAATTAAAATGACTAATTGTCCTTGTGAATACACCCCACTACACAAAGTGCACCACTACGTTCCTGACCACTGATCTACTGCTGCCAGCATAGTTTGGTAGATTCTTTGCTTGAACACACCTGTTTCAACTCACCTGTTAATTGCCAGGTTTAGTGAGTGTATTTCAGGAGGTGCTGGATGCTGGCCCTCCGGGACCGGATTTGGGAAAACCCTGCTGTAAACAATGAGTTATTTTAGTTAGTTTTTATTGCTTGGAATTTTTCTTCTATCTTCTTTTCTTTCTTCATTCCAAGCTTAAAAAAGTAGTTAAAAGTGCAATTTTGTATTTTTTATTTTTTTGGTATGATTTGATTTGGACGTCCTGTAAAGCACTTTGTATGAACGGTACTATATAAATAAAGTTTTGTTTTCTTTGAAAATCAACAACTGTCAATTGACCAGATGTTTACATATAAATGAAGGTGTACAGTTACAGACAGTAGCCGATCTGTTGCTGTTTGTCAGCACCTCTCTACTTCATTCACCAATGGACAGTTCCTGAGCACAGGATCGCTGCGGACCAGATGCACTTTGGTCTATTCTGAGCATAGTAGTGATAGTGGTATGGTGTTGACCTGATAATGTGTGTGCTCCTACAAGTGTATCAGGCACAGTGGTGGCATCAGTGTCAATGCTAGGTTCAGAGGGTCCAAAAATATCCAGCCAACAAACTCTGCATCAACACAGCTATAGTCTGTATAAGGTGGAGGGGTTTAAGGTGGAGGGATTTCTAATAAAATAGCCAGGTTATTCAAATGTTGAATACATTAAGGCACTCCCACACCAGGCTCACTTAAAGTAATGGTACTGAGATTTCTCAAAGCTGGCATAAAAGTACCTTCATAGGTATTAGTGGTCAGCACATTGGACATACACACCTACTCAACAGCTGATCAGACGAATGGACCATGAATAATGCAAACTCAGTTCCAGCTGATGTGAAGGAATATGAGCTTAAATCTTGTTCGAAGCTTGTCACACAATTGATGGATGAGTTCGGCCTGAGATGAATGGGGCTGTGTTTATTTACCGCTGCCTCTGATGTGGCATTTCTGCTGATGGATTTTCTCCGAAACAGGAGCAGAGCACAGCTAAGAATAGCTATAGGCTGTACAGGAGCGGCCAGGCACAGGGTAGGTTAGACTGGAACAACGTGCTGCCCTCAAGTCCAGAACTAGGATGTTATATTTATCTAATGTTTAGCCAATGCAAGACTCTAAGCCAAGAATTAAAGATACACATCGACTCTTACAGCCACCCTCTCTAGCTCTCTGGTTCATTAGATTGGGGAGTATAATGAATTTTTCAAAATTAAGTGTACCCCTTGAAACCCAAAAATGCATCTTCTTATATTATAAAGTTTTCAACACCTGCACATTTAATAATCAATGTTTATTTGCTGAATTTAACATATTGGGGGGGGAAAATAACTTAAATTACTAAAAAACATTCAAAACAATTCAGAGAATACCATGTTTAAGCCATGAACATATATTCATTTGGAAAATCAACAAACCTTGAAACTTGAAGAGGATTGTCCAAGGCTTTCTTTTTTTTTTAAATTTCATCCACTTAACCAGGTTCATAGTGGTTCTGGAGCCTATCCTAGTTCTAATTGGGTGATGGGCTAAAACAACCTGTGGAGATGTCACCAGTCCATTGCAGAGCAGACACCAAGGCAAAGACATTTACACCTAAGGGCAATTTAGCATCTTCAATTTACTGGATATACATGTCTTCGGACTGTGGGAGGAAACAGGCGCTCCTGGTAGAGACCCAAGCAGACGTGGGGATAACATGGAAACATCACACCAAATGAACGCTGGCCACTCCACCCAGGGATTAACAACAGGACCTTCACAGTGTGAAGTGACAGCGTTAAGTACTGTGCCACAGCCAAGATTGAAAATAGGTCAGTGATGGAGCCAATTACATTAAAGTGAGCAGTAAAGAAAGCATGCTTCACTTTGAGTTCCACAAATGACAATAACATCTCAAGATCACTTGACAGGAAGAATGCAAATCTCTTGTGCAAAAATCCCACTTTGGTGGCTTCAGCCTATACTACATGATTGCTTAAGGACCCTCAGGGTAGCATAGGGGGAAGGGTCAGCTATGTTGTTTATGACTGGCCTTGAGTCATGAGCCAGAAGAGCAGTGTGTGGACGCACAGCTGCTGAGCCTCCATTCGACCTTCCCCCTATTAACTGCGACAACGTTTCTCCACACAGCCTGTAAATCAGAGCAGTCAAGGGCCACTTCAGACTGTAAATATGTTTTATAGCTTAGCTGTCTGCTGATGCATTAGGAGAACAGAAGTATAATGTATTCAATGAAGATGCCAGAATGGTTACATTTATTGGAATAGAGGGACCATACACTCACATGCCCTGGGTATTATTTTGTAAGCTATGTGGGTTATGAATGCTTTTGCAAAGTCATTGTGGAGGATGTTGATGTATGCTTTGGAGAATAATCTTCTGTGACTTTAAAAATGCTTTGTTGACACTTGAGGCTAAAGCGCAGCGTGCCAAATTGGCAGACTTTCATGGAAGGACCCTAAAAGCATTTTGCTAACGCTCCAAATTATAACTTTTCTATGACAGGCAAAGCAGTTAAGGGAACATAAGCAGTTAAAATGACTCACCCATGTCAGTCTGTAATGTATTTAATTGTAAGGGGAGCTAAGGCTCTACCTAGTGGCCGGAGCCGGTCTGCGTCACCGGAATACTGATTCCGTGGTCCAGATCTTCCCAGGTGGTGCTAATTGGGTCAATCAGGACAAAGCTTAAGAACACTGCGCTCTCGCACTTCTGTGCGAGGTTTTGTATTCGTTAGGATAGATTCTGAGCATTCACATTCCTGTCTGACCTTTGTGTATTGATTCTTGGACCGTTTACTGGATTTTGGATTTTGTCTACGATATTCTTGTGCTGTATATTTTTGAACTTGGACTGTCTTTGGAGTTCTGATTTTGCCTTGCCCTGGATAGATCTGTCTGCCGGTATCCTGAACCTTGCCTGTACTCTTGACCTTGAACCCGGATTGCCTCTGATATTCTTGACTGCCCTGGTGACCTGAACTTTCTGTTAAGAATTCCTTTTAATAAAGAAACTTAAGTTACTCGTACTTGTGTTTAACCTTCCTTTGAGAAATCTTACATTAAATGTGCTTTCTAAAAATCAAAGGTAGGCTATGGTGTTAGCAGATCTTGATCACTGACTGGGTCTTAATATATTCTGATAAACATATTTTTCTTACTATAAAAAAATATGTTGTGCAGTATGGAAAAAAAAACAGCAAAAACGATGCATTTCAAACTTGTTTTTGTGATGTCACAAAAACCAGCACATATACAGTACTTTGCAAAAGTCTGAGGCACTATATCGTTTGATTGTTTGTTGGAGGTAAGTGCAAGCTTAAGGTTTTAATGATGTTTTATTTTAATAAACTGACTAATACTATGATTAAACAGGACTAGGAATATCTAACAAAACATAGACTAGGAAAACCAAAACAAAAATAAATACACAGACCATAACTCATGGGTCACGCAGCACATAGACAAAACAGAGAACCAACACTGACTACAGAAACACAAGGGCTTAAATAGATTGACAAAACCAAGAACACCTGGGCATGGGCGACAAGAAAGATGGGGGCGGACAAGGGCGGGGCTAGGAAAGAACACAAGACAGAAGCACATGAGAAACCAAAGCAAACAAGAAACATGGCATGAGGAAGTGAGACATGACAGGCACCTGAGCAAATGATCATTAAAAGCTTATCTGGGCAGTAGGTGTACTTGTTTTTTCAAAAACAGAAATATTAGAATACATTCAAATAACACTGAAACAGTAAACAGTAATTTTATGTGTAAGTTTGTTGGCTTGACCACTCCCAGAGCTCTCCAAGTGGACGCCCAGTGTTACTTTTAGATTGCATCAAATTGCCAGTTTGGGCTCAATCAGTCCTTTATTAGATGAAATCAGTTTCTGCTAATGGAGCTTCACACACATCCATGCAATGGCTGGAGGCATGGAGGAGAAATCTGAAGCCAAACCTGTGTCTTCTAACTGCCTCATACAACATCAACTAATTTTTACAAACAAAACAAAGCTTCATTTATTTTGCTGCTTTCCTGTTTGCTTGCATTGATTCTAATGTTCACTTGTGTTTTTGCTTGCAGAAAGAAACTCACTGCTCAGATAAATGGATTTAAACTATTAACACAGATGCCAAAGACTTTTGCACAGTACTATACAAATCCTCCTGTTTAGCCTATGCAGAAGTTAAGTACCAGCCATTAAATTCTCCTTGATGTTTTAAAGAATGTTTCAAAAAGTTCCGCTTTTTGAATGAGGCACAATACAGGGCCAATAAGAAAATATGTCATTTACATATAACAACCTTAAAAACACAGTAACAAAGTGTGTACAGTGTGTTTACTTGTAAGGGATAAGGAGAGATTGGAATGAATAATGAATGATGTATAAACCAACAGAAATGCCAGTTTAAGGATGTTGCCAGAGGTGTTTTAATGCCTTCAGCAGTAGATTTCTGCTAAAACACAAGGTGGCAGCAAAGTGTTTTTTGAAAACAATCACTCATCTTGCTAATTTTGCAGTCAGAGTGCTTTTAATACACATATAAAACAGCATATGTGACTTTTTAGAAATATTCATATTTACTGCATTATGTACATTTATACAACTGTATAGCATTCCTCCTTTCGTCATCATAGGATGATTCGTTTGTCAGTCTCTGATTTTATTAAAGAAACATTCATGGATGTATATTCATGAACAGATGACCTGCTTTACGAATTAACTAACTTGCACAATCCTCATCGGAGGCTTTCAAAAAGAATAGCGCAGTAGATGTCAAAGAAAGGAACAATCACACGATCTTGACATTGTCTCCAGTAGTACGGCTCCACTGACTGCTAGGGCCATGACCTGCCCCCACTGTTACTCTGACAACAGCACCTCTATCACAAGTCTGAAGAAGCTTGGCAGGAAGATGGCCATTCTCAGAGCTGTCTTCATGCCATAGTCACAGTTGGTGTGGAGGAGAGCCTTTCGCACATCCATAATGTTGGATGAATAGAACAACTGTGCTGTCCCAGATGAGTCAATTATACTCATAAAGAAGCCATATATATGATGGTGAAAATTTCTTTGAAAATGTTATTGAACCATTTGGATAATAGAAGCAAAAATTATGCACGAAAGAATGTCACGATATGTTACATAAGAAAGGGGGAAAAAATACAGAGAGAAGCAACCGGTATTTGAATTCATGGTCTACAGAGAAAGTTCTAGATTTGACAATGGATTTCATTCAAATTGACACCTTTCATATATATTGTACATTATAATGTTATGTATTCAATAAAATGGATTGCAGATCAAAAAACACATAAACTGCATGAGTTACATGTAGGCTGTCAGGCAAATTATGAAGTATTGTTTTTGTTTGTTTGTTTGTTTGTTTGTTTTAAGGTCAAAGGCCTCAACAAACAAGCAAAACTCAACTGGATAATATGTTAGATTTGATGTTACATTTCAGTTAATCTGTAGGATGGCTGTGTTAGATGTATCCAGAGAGATGAGCTGTAGCTGATTCCATAATGACAGAGAAAGCAGTATAATTAGAGCTAGTGCATTACCTCTCATTGTGTAGCTGAGAGGTATAATTGAGAATGAAGTTTTCATTCAGGCAATAAACATAACATCCAAACTGACTTGTATTTAAGAAATGGTCAAATATCAAAGTTATGACTTTAAGTAGATAATTACAGTATAATATGCATTATTTGTGCATTGTTTGTGAAAATTATTTCTTGGATCTAGCTTATAATATTGCTGACTACTTTGAATGGCTGAGTATTATTAAAATGAACAAACATTGGAGTGTACACTTCAAATAAAAGAAATCAGTTAAACTCAATTCAAATTGTACAACAGTTTCAGAGTTTTAATGTTATGGCCACTATCCAGTGAAAACCATGCATCTTCATTTCCCACCCAGTTTTTTATTTTACACCATTTGAATTTGTACTTTACATTGAGGGAAACTTTCATGGTAGATGGACCAATAGAAAGTCTCCAGAATAACTTAACATACAATGTGTTTACAATTTCACATTACATTTAAAGTATTTTTTTGTGGGTATGTGTAGAGTTAGCAGTGAGATGTGTCTTCAGGGCCGCAGTAAAACATGCAAAACAGACAGAATTAAGTTTTAAGACAATATACAGTGCAAACAACATGTAGTGCAAGTGGAGAGAACATAGAAAAAAGTGAAAACATTAAAAATAGTGATTTGTCACAGTACACAGGGTGGTATGGTAAACAGTAATTCATGTAGTAATTATAAAGGAATAGGAAATCATGATAAATGATAAGTAGCATAATTAATGTTCTGTGTGGTTTTTGGTATGCATATACAAACGTAGTGAGAGGGGCTATATCATATATTGACATTGACTTGAATAGAAGTGAGGGAAGTTTGTGCCTATAGAAGTTACCACTTTGGAGATATTGTGGGGGATGTTGGGGTGTGGGGTGAGGGGGTGTTGGACAGTAAAAAAAAGCCCATAATATTTTTCGCTTGAGTCCACTTGTACCTGACTCGACATAACTTACTATTAGTTGGCTGAATCACAAAATATTCTGTATAAAAAGATCAATTTTATTTCCACAGTGTTTGAAAAGCTTTTAACATGTTTATCTCAAAAGAATATATTTTTTTTATTTCAAAATGTTAAGAAATATGTCATATATTATATCCATTTATATGTTTGATTATTTGTCGGTTTGTTTACAGATTGTCTCACCTTTACTTGTTTATCTCCTATACCATTTTACACTCCTTGCGGTAAATATCTTTTAGACTAGTCAAAGAAGAAAATATTGACCAACTCACAGTTCCTAGCTTAGACTAATTGAGCATAAAAGACGCTCAATATAGCTAAAGCAGCTGGTGTATTGATCATGTGTCCATTCGAGGGATTGGTTTAATCGATCGCGCATAATTCTCACAGGAAACAGTTTAGAGGCGCACGTGAAGTTATGCGCTCATGGTCTTGTGATGCATCTTCTAACTCACCACCTGATTCACTCAAGATTACAGTCTGCGAATAAAGTCTAAAACAGTGCCCAGTTTACCTCCCTGACCTCATCAGCATCTGCTACTCACTAATCGCCTTGCTCAGTCTGATCTAAGTCAGAACTAAACTCGCTTTGAACACGGCGGCGAGCAACGAAACGAACTTCAGCACGAGGAGCTGTCCATCGGAGAGCGGTCCACCCGTTTTCCGACAAACCCCGCCCTCGCACTCGGATTGGTTGACTGTATTGTTATTCCCTTCGATTGGCAAGTATTTTCCACTTACAAGCTGTCTGCCAATTCAAGCGCAGGGAAAAAGGCGGGGGGGCGGGGTCTGACTGGAAAACGGGTAGAAAAAGAGAGTTCTGAGAGCTGCAGTACGGAGACGCATTACAGCCAGTCTCGACACAGCAACTGGGAGCGCACCTCACTGCTTCTTATTTTTCTGATAAAAACCTTTTTGTTTTCTATATTTAGAAGTTGTCACTTTTTACAACCTATTTTGATCAGTTATCTCGACTTTATCAAAACTGGACGTCATTCACAGCCTGCATCTGAAATAGATGGTTCAAATTTCTTGAATTTTATTTTAAACCAATCTATTTTATATAGATTGGTTTGCAGCAGAAGTAGTCCTACCTGAAAAAGAACGAAGACTTAAGACCAGGAGTTATTGGTTTGTTTGTTTGTTTGTTTGTTTATTATTCCTTTATTTTATTTAGCAAAATCTGAAAGGCTTTTTCTTTTTACTGACCTTCAACGATGGATAACTTCACTTCACCAAACAACACTCTTGGTCCTTGGGCCGACCGCAGTACAACATACAAGGTGATCAGTGCCTTGCTGGTTCTTGCCATTTGCGCCCTGGGAATTGCTGGCAATGTGATGGTGGTCCTGGTGGTGCTCACCACAAAGCACATGCGTACCCCCACCAATTGCTACCTGGTGAGCTTGGCTGCTGCAGACCTTATGGTGCTAGTGGCTGCCGGTCTGCCCAGTGTTATGGACAGCCTCTATGGCTCATGGCTCTTCGGGCATGTTGGCTGCTTGTGCATCACCTACTTTCAGTACCTGGGCATCAACGCTTCCTCCTGCTCCATCGCGGCCTTCACCGTGGAGAGGTACATTGCCATATGCCACCCGATTCGTGCCCAGTCTCTGTGCACATACACCCGTGCCAAGAGGATCATCCTGGGTGTGTGGATGACCACTTCCCTTTACTGCTTCATGTGGTTTTATCTGGCTGACACGGAGGAACTGGTGTATGAGGACGCAACCGTGGTTGCCTGTGCCTACAAAGTGTCCCGGAACCTTTACCTGCCAATATACTTCTTTGATTTTGGAGTCTTCTTCGTCTTGCCCCTCGCACTCTCTGCTGTGCTGTATGGGCTTATTGCCAGGATTCTCTTTCTGAACCCACTCCCCAAAGGCAAGAGCGTGAATGGACATGGTGGCATTTCCGCCGACAGCAAGATGAATGGCTTCAAAAGTTCAAGTCAATGTTCAAGTACAACCGCCGCTTCTCGAAGACAGGTGAGCTGCGAGAGTGAGTTCGAAATGCATAGCCTAGTTTTGTAATTATATTAAAGACTGTAAGTGCTTCACAATTCATAATTTAGCAATGAGACTCCAGTATCAGTAACAATAAACTGTTAAAAAAATATTTTGTACCTTTTTACATATCATGGAAAGTGACATTTTCCTCCTTTTTTAAAATAAAAAATAAGAGGTTAATTGTAAACATGATAAAGTTTCAAAATATGACTTATTCACCAGTCCAAACAATATTTTCCCATATATGTGAAAGAAGCTGTGAAACATTAAGTCCAGAAATAAGCAGAATGTTCCTTTAACATTTGTCAGCAAAAAATCTGAATATGATTGGGTTCAGTTCTTCTGTTTTAAGATGCTTTCAGTAAAAAATGAAACTGAGAACAACAAGGCCACTCGAGTGTAGAACCAACAAAAAAAATTAAATGTCTTAAAAAGGTGGATGACTAAAAAGAGAAGTAAGCTAAAATAACTAATCAGTAAAATCAATCCTTAGATTTCGGAAACTAGTGTTTTTATTTGAGCTGTTCTTACATGCTGTAACACCCCATTACCTCATGTGCCAGGTGACCAAGATGCTGGCCGTGGTGGTCATCCTGTTTGCAGTGCTGTGGATGCCCTATCGTACCCTTGTGGTGGTCAACTCTTTCTTGCAAGAGGCCTACCTGGATGCCTGGTTCCTGCTTTTCTGCCGCACTTGTGTCTACCTGAACAGTGCTGTCAACCCTGTCATTTACAATGCCATGTCTCAGAAGTTCCGTGCTGCTTTCAGGAGGCTCTGTAGATGTGGCCCTCGGGCTCAGGCCAAGCAGGCAGCCTACAGTGTGGCACTAACTTACAGCGTTGCTAAGGAGACATCTATGCTCGAAAGCACGGAGCATTTCTCAACAGAGATGGAGGATTTGACAGAAGGACTGGAGGATCTACCAGGAGAGCTAGTGCCCAACTAGAAGGGGCTCAGCCAGGGGAGCTGGGGATAAGTTGCCTTCAACATGGTCTTTTTAAGACAGAACACAGACATATCCTTACCAGGAGCTTCAGTTATACTGTCTCCTGCCATGACCAGCTAAATACACAAGACAGGTTATACTTTATTTTGTCTTATCTCCCCCAAAAACGACCACAAAAATCTTTAGAGGCCAAATGTGCTTTCTCAAAAATCCATGCAGATTAGAAACTAATTTCCATTCCATTCTTCCTCTCAGTATTAACCATGGTGTGGGGGGAGCACTTGCTATTTTTATGTACTGCAGCTTCTGCCAGTTCCAGTCTGCCAATCAATGAACAGTTAGTTACAGTTCCTACTAGAAAAATGACAAGAAAATGTCACCAAATGTACAAGTGCATCTCACTGTATCCTGCATTTGCCAAAATTAGGAAAGCAAGAAAAGTAGTGATTCTTGTTTCAACTCCTTGGCACCGTTATTACACATCTTAAACGATTAATCAGAAGTGGACAGTGCATATATGCATCTGAATTGAAGATGTTTGTCTGGTAGGCTCCTAAGGGAAATGCAAGATGAATATCAATGTTAAACAATGACTACAGTAGCTGCTGTGTTGATTAATGAGCTCTTCTTCCTCTCCCAGGAGGATGAATGAAGAAGAACTGCTGATCCTATGATAATTCTTTTGTCTTAGCTAATTGGTGAACAATGCACTTACTGACAGTTTATAGATACCCGTAGTCTTAAAGGGCCTATATAATGGTAAACCTCACTTACCTTGCTTTTTTTTAATTATAAACGTTTTACTGAATATGAAAACAAAACATACTTATTCACTTTCTGTCATTGCTCTTGTGATGTCATGAAGACCTACAGAACAGCTTACTTATTTCTGTCTATTCAGGCATTTACACTTGAGTGTTTCAGACTGGGCTGCTTTCTGAATGGGGCAAAAGAACAGGGGAGCCAATCAGAACAGAGATCATTTATGTATTTTACATACACCAATCAGCCATAAGATTATGACCACTAGTTATTCCACAAGTTAAGTGAATAGCACTGACTATCTAGTTATTGCATTACAATGCCACCTCCGTGAGGTGTACTAAGCAGCAAGTAAACAGTCAGTTCCTAAATTTGATGTGCTGGAACAGAAAAAATGGGCGGGTGTAGGCATTTATGCCACTTTGCAGAGGGCTTTATTGTGATGGTTAGGGGACTGAGTCAGAGCAATGCCAAAACGGCCTTGTGGAGTGTTGGTACGCATTAATACCTACCAAAACTGATCCAAAGGTCAACTAGAGAATCAACGACAGAGTCATGGGCACCCAAGGTGCACTGATGCAAGTGGGCAGTGAAGACTAGCATGTCTGCGTTAATCCCAAGGAGGAATTCCTATTGCACAAAATGTTTATGTTGACTCTGAGAACAGTCAGAGCTGTTTTGGTGGCATAAGGAGGTCCTAAACAATATTAGGCAGGTGGTGTTAACATTATGGCTGATTGGTGCATATCAGTCATAAAAGCACAAAGCTATAATGAAGTTTCCTTTATTTGGAAAAAAGCTGTGTTGATGTAACATTTCATGTGTGCAACCACTTGGCATGCTTTTGTGTAAGTGAATATTGCCTAATTCTAAATGTGAACTGTCAGCTCAGTGGTTCTTTGACTTAATGTTTGCACAATGTACACAGCGTATATGCATGCACAATAGGGGAGAAACAATACAGTTTTTCAATACAATTTTCTCAGGTCAAGATTCAATTTGATTTTCAATCATTTATGCATTAAAAATGTCTTTATTCTACTGAGCTCTACTTATATTCTACACAGCTTGTTCTGGCTGAGATAAATAAGATTTTTTTCAACTTTTACATCACCCAATAATAAATTAAACACAAAAAATACAACCCAGCAAAACACAAGGGATTTATAAAAATTCCTTCCATTTGAGAGTGGGTGCAATCATAACAAAAGCACCTCCTTTCCCTGCCCACTCTACTTTGATAGTCAACAGGTAAAAAGTGAGATTGTTATCAGCTGTTTCCTAAAAATGTAATACATAAGAGTCCCTCAGAAAGGCCAAAAGCTTTGAACCATTTTCGTTTCAGAGTTGAACTGACCGATTGGTATTCACCTCAACAGCTGTCAAAACAACCATTTTAACATCCCACAGTTAATTTTCACTCACGGAAGCTGGTACCATTTGGTACCATCATATTTAGTTAGGGTATACCATGATAGCTGGCACAAACAAAACAGTATAGTTCCTTTTCTCAATCACACCCACTAAACTGGGCAATTAGCAGGTGAGTTAAACCAGGCTTGTCTGAGTAAAGCTTAAAGTTTTTTTAACTGTTCCCACTACATTTTAAATAGCAATAGCATAACACACACAACTGTTTTTCCAAATTAAATAGGCAATCTGACAGCTGCCTCACACACCACCACATATTCAGTTTTTCTTTCATATAAAAATACTCAGTCTTCAAGTGACATTCTTTGCTGTACTCAAAATGATAATATTGAGCAGACTACTTTTTTATTTTGGATATGCCAAAGTAGTGTGAAGAAATCCCAATTCTGGAGTCTGAACTTTATAAGATATGTAGAGCACAGTTCAGAGGTTCAGAGTTAAGCCAATCAGGGCCATATTTCAGTTGCTAAGAGCATCTGTGACAAAGAACAAGGCTGATTCAATGACACAGTGATTAGTCTGGGAGTTGTCCTAAGAAAGTTCAAAGAGGGAGAATAAAACAATTGTTTGCTCTCTGTTCTAAGAAATGAATTTGGGGTGCACATCATATTAGTTTGTCAATGCCATAATAAATCACATGAAGAAGTCAGACTTAGTGTGTAAAGACCTCATAATAAGAACACAGAGTGCTTTGTGCTGTTGGACCTAAAGCAGTTTACAAATTAACAAACTTTCAGATGCTTTCATAGGAACTAGTCTAGATATGGAACAGACTATGAGTTCTAAATAATACTTTAAAATAAATAAATAAATATCTTTCCATAAACTCAAATGGAAGTAAGACACTCTTAAAGTGGAAGAAACTAAAACTGAATGTGGTGAGACTGAGTTTGTTAAATGATAACAAAAGAAAGAACAAACACTGGAACATTATCTGTATATGAGCATTGTTTATTCTTTGCGAGTGGGCATTTTGTTGTCAAGATGATAAATTATGTGAATCTATGTCTCTAAGTTGAATCTTTGAACTGAAATTTATAAAGTTAAATCTGAACCTTTTCTGTTCTACCATGGCTTTTTGGTGGGAACAAGCACTTTTACCTATGTGCACATTCATGTTACTGTGTTTTGTTATTAATGGACATTAACTATTTTATATGAAAAGGACTTGTGCTGCCTTCATGTCTGAAATGACTGTGAATCAGAAAGTGCAATTAGTCCAATACAGCAGGTTACTTATGAACTGTCCTGAAAGATTATTAAGGAGGTTATTTTATCCACTGGTTGACATCTTTTTCAGGCTTTAAGTCACTTCTTATCTCAGACCATCAGTTTCGTACATCTCCCGGTCCAATACTAGACACCCCCGGTGTAAGATACACAGAGTTGCAGCAAAGCCCTTAAACCCAGGGTTTACTAATTACTTCTAAAGCTTAATGTTCTTTTTATTTTGTACGTTCTCTGAAAAAAAGTGATGCATCTAACTTATTTTAATTTAAATGTGTACATAATTTCTATATGAACAGAATACCTCTGTACAATCAGAGCCAAAAAGAAAGGTATGGTAACACAACATATCTTTTTATGTTATAAATAATATGGACAAATCAAGTAACTTTTGTGTGCTAAGAATTACTTGTTAACTATTACAAAACTAACATGTAAATTCTGTATTTAGATACATACCCGTAGTGTCAAAGGGTTTAAATTCTGAATAAGGCTTTTTATCTCAATAAAAAGCTTGTCACACAATGGGCTAAAATGGGAAAGGGATGTACACATAATAGTCACAGTGATTGTTGAGTTGATATAAAAACTGTTTTCCTTTACTTTCAAATACCATGTGCACATTTTTAAAGCATTTTTGTGCTTGTAGGTGATTTGGCCTATTGTTGTCGACACTGCAGGAGTTTCGTGTATAATACACATTGCTTTCATGAAGTTCTTTGTGAATGTGTAAAATTATTCAGTCCTTGGGTGATTAGTGCTCTTACCAGGTGGAATTGTGACTGTGATAATTGTGTCTGCATTTCTGCAATGTATTGTCAAGCAGTTGCACTCCATGCATTCTGAATGTCTAAGTACAAAGCTTTCATTTTACAGTGTTATATGAAAACAAGGCTAAACATAGTAGGTGACAAATGATTTCTTTGTGTCATTCAAGCTGAACAATCAAAGTGGATTATTGTAATGAACAAGCTGTGGCTATATTCACTTCTGTATTACTTCAAGCAGTTTGTCTTAAAGTCATCTTGAAATCAAAGTGGGCCTTCTTATTACCTTGTTAGTTCATGCTTCCAGTCATGATAATCCAGATTCATGAAATAGTATAATTTGAAATACACACATCTTGAAATCTTCCATATAATTTTAGTTACTTTTTCCCTGCCACTAAAAATCATCAGATTTTTGATTACATCATAATGCACCAGGAGACAAAAAAATACTAGCCAATAAAATCATGCTTAACCTTTCCTTCCCAACCCTAACTAAACACACCTGGTATTGCAGGAACACCACACCTCTGAATATTAAAATAAAGTGTGTTTGGATCTAAACTGTCCAGGGTGTTAGAGCTCCATGTCAACTAAAAGACACCCCTGGTGTGGGGTGTTGATTAAATGTACACTTTATTACATGTACCCTGTTTCCAAAAATTTGGGACTAAAATGTACATTAAATTACAATGTGATCATTTGCTAATCATGTAAACTCATATTTAATTGAAAATAGAACAAAGAAAACCTATCAGATTTTAAAATGGAGAAATGTCATTGTTGTATAAACAATATTTGCTCATTTTGAATTTCATGCCAGCAACAAATGTAAAAAAAAAAATGGGACAACAGTAACAAAAGACTAAAAACAATGTTGTGTAGTTAGGTTTAAAAACAACTAAGGCTTGACAACTAAATAAGTTAACTTGCAACAGGTCAGTAACATATAATAACATGGTACAAGGTATAAAGAGCATTCTATAGAGGCAGTCTGTCATAGAAGTCCAAATGGTGAGGGGCCCACCACGCAACTTCAACAGTTTATAGAATACTTCCATAATTTAAGAACAATGTACATAATATTGCAATATTTAGAGAATACAGAGAAATAACAGGCAGTGATGTCCTATGGGTTAGGACATTGCCCTGGGGACCTTAAAGTCACAGGTTCAAGTCCTGGCCTGGGCACCACTGAGGTACCATTAAGCAAGGTACCATCTCATTCTTTAGTGGAAATCACTGTATAGGGTCAAGAGTACTTCAAAAAACCTGTGTTTGAACACAATTAGTTGTCGCATCCAAGTTCCTGCAAATTCAAAATGAGCATACCCCCCCCCCACCAACCAAATCAAAGTGTTTCAACACTTGATATTTTGTCTTTGTAGTATTTTCAGTTAAACAGTTATGATTAGCAAATCAGCACATTCTGTTTATTTTACAAAGCATTTCACCTTTTTGATTGGATGATTACTGCAGTGATTACTGTTTCAGCTGGAAAAAATCTTTTGAAACTAACTGATGCAGTGAGCAGCTTCTCATTTTTCAAACAATTATTTCAGAACAGATATCCCATTGTCACAATAAAAGACTTCAGTTTGTCAGCGAGCAATGGAAAAATACCTGTAGTCTAGATCTACAATATCCCAGAGCAACTGGTGCATCAGGGAAAGAAGGCAAGTAAATAAAGTATTGCATCCATTATGCATAGTGACCACTGTACAAGCCACTACAGGCAGTGTTATGACCCCGGGTTGCTTCAGTTGGTCAGATTAAGCTTCAGCATCGTTATGTGTCAATAAAATGAGGCCAGCTGAGTACCTGAACTTACTGAATGACCAGGTTATCCTATAAATGGATTTTTTCTTCTGTAATGGCACAGTCATTGGGCTCAAATTGTAAAAGAGTGGTTCAGGGAACATGAGGAATCATTTTCACACACGATTTGGACACCCTCCTGAGCTTAACTCCATTAAAAGACAGATGTCAGTGTTCTTGTTATACCACTGGTGGATGAAACATTAAAAAGTGTTAACTGTTTAAAGCACTGGCCTTACATATACTCTCTGTAACGATTGGTGGTCGTTTTAGGAAGCAAACGCAGCGTTCAAAAGATAACAGAGATTTAATAAAGATAAAACAAAACACTGATTCAAAAACAGAACATAAACACGAGTAATCACAAGCAGGACAAGACACGACCACAGGACTCATGGACAAACAGGAACTTAAATAGGAACACTAATTACTGACAGCTGACTGGGAGTGACGTATAACAAGAAACAGCTGACGGGGGTGTGGCAAACGCGAACACGAGAAAACTCAAAACATAAATACATGGGAACACGAAGGGGCGTATACGTGACACTCTCTCAGTTCTGTTAAAATCTATCAGTTCTAAAATAAAAACAAATTGGTCCTCATCCACATGCATCCAGAGGTTTTTTTTAATTGATATTCTAGCTTTTCTTGCTACATTTGAACTTTTGAATCAATTAGTTTTTAATATTCACAATCATGTTGATACCTTCTAGCCAAGTCGAAGATTTTAATGCACTTTTGGGTTGTAATGACAAAATAAAGTTCAATGTTATCAACTCGAAACTGCTGAGTACACAGAAATAACCCAGTCAGCAGCCATATTTCAGGCAGCATTGTAAGCTCAATACATGACAACCACAACAGCCATGCACAAGTTTACAGTGCAATGTCAGCGTTTTCAACAAGCTAGGCTTTGCCTTTTCACATCAAAGCACAATAAAATGTCTAAGCTGGACAGTGCTTTTACAGAGCTCAGTTTTCAGTAACCCAAGATGCCATTTGTGTATGGGCAGGAAGCCAAAACACACAAATGTTTTTAAAAATGGTCAGGCCCTCAGTCTTAATACAGACAGAAGATTTCTCATTACTCAATTTAATTTTGATTTCAAACAATGTGATAGTGATGCAGCATGTCAGGTTCTGGCTTTATCTCATAATATATTGGCTAGTGAAGTGCTAGATTTTTAAACTGATGTAATTCCTTACTCCTCAAATGAGTTGCAATAAGCTAGGGTCATGCACCTCTTACTGTCACGATCGGAGGTAAGGCAGGAAACCAGTGCGGTTAACAAAGTCTTTATTTCCAAAAAGCAAGCCACAAACACAAAACCGGCGCTCGGGGAGAAAGTTCCAGAAGCAGTTCGGGGTTGACTGCCTTCGCT
>JBBPDA010000138.1:5124706-5144377 GCA_037974385.1 Arnoldichthys spilopterus
GGGGGCTGAATAATTACGCACACCCCACTTTGCACTTATTTATTTGTAAAAAATGTTTGGAATCATGTATGATTTTTTTGAAAGTTCAAGGGGGCCGAATACTTTTGCAAGCCACTGTATGTACACACACACACAGATGATTTCCAGTATTTTCACTAACCCATGTAATTATATTTTGTAAATAGAAACAAATTTAGAATTAAATTCCTGCAACATGCTCAAAAATAGCTAAGGCCGAGAGTTTACCACTGTGTTACATGACATTTCCTTTAAACAACATTATCAAATTATGAATATACCTATAAGGTGCAGTGTCCAGGCAGTTGAGAGCCACTGTGCCATGTCGGACCAATCGGGGCCGACGGCGATGCTCCACCTGGTAAGGCCAATCAGTGCTTGTGTGTACTACCTGGGCCAAAAGCCTTATGCGCATTGTTGTCCCAAAGGGTGATGAGACCTGGTGACAGGTGTGGCTGGCATTTGCAAACAAGGATTTGTTAATATTCATTTTTTACTTACATTTTCTTGCAGCTGTGTTCTGTTAATGTATTGGTCTTCATAAGTCTGGCTTATCATACGGTTGGGGATCAACCGGTCTTTTGTCTTATTTTTCATTAAAAATTTGTGTATGTCCAAATGGATCAGCATGTGGAATTGGTCATTTCTGTGTCCTCCTTATGTATTTCCATATTAAGTGAACACACACTTTCAGAACACAGTTCACATTATAACAATAAAAACAATAACAAGCCACTGTGAAGTATGAAGTGTGAAGCATATTCCTATCGATAAGTTACCATGTTCATAGCAGTAGTTTGTAGAAATGCTGATTTTCAACACTTCTTGTATATATCTGCAAATGCTAATGTCTAAAATGCTAAAGTGTTGATACATAAATGTTTATGAAATGAAAGAATTTGGGCTAAATCTACCTGTATTAGCATTAAAGAGAAATATAAATTTCCATAGGTTAAAGATGCAAAAATAAATAAATAAAAGACTTTTAAGCATAAAGATAGAATAAAGAATAAAGATTTTTAGCACTGCCAACATTCTGCTCTTTTGGAGTACCACAATTATGTATCATAAGTAATGACAAAAAAACATAATGATAATAATATGGTTTAGATATCATCATGCACAAACAAAATTAAAATCATGTACATATCAAAATAAATATTGCAACAAGCGCTATAGAAATAATATATATTGCCACACTGGTACACAATCATATTTCTCATATTTCGAGAATTGCATTGTACCATTATGCTGTAAAGTTTGGTGATATGCACTCACTCTGTGCCATACAGTCTCTGAGACTGACTGTATCTCTATCCTCTGGCAGGAAACGTCTCCCCTTAGCACCGAGAGCTGCAAGAAGTCCCAGGGGAACTGCCTGGAGGACACGGGTAAGAGAGCTGTGGCTGATATGACGTCTGAGTGGAATGTGACGTGAGAGACAGGGACGCTTTAATGTGGTGTGTGACAAGGACATCCCAAGGGTTTCTGGGATACAGACTGATGGTGACATTGTGGTGCGTATGTGTTTACTATCAGTGTGAGGACTGGGGTGACTCACTCATATCAACAAAGATGTCATGTGCTTCTAAAGGATGATGAGCTTCATTTTGATATATTGCTACATATTCCGGCTCCAGACCGCCATTGGGCTTTTGAGCCGTTGAACTGCTTTTTCTAGAGAGATACAGTGTCATCCAACACCTCTGGAATGAGTTGGAGTGGTAATTCTTATCCACAACTCATCATCCAACATCAGTACTTGACCTCACTAATGCAGTGGCTGAATGCAGTTAAATACTCACAGCAATTTTCCAACATAAGTGAATTTTTTTTGTTGTTTTTGCATATATGATGCTATTACCTTTTAGGCAATGCGGTTATCTGTAGGTATGATTCGAGAAAATATCTAATATCTATCTAATAATATATTGGTATTTCATTATGAAGAACTAAATATTTAATGGCATGTCTTTTTTTCACCTGGCTGTACAGTATACCATAATGATTTTCATTTATTGCATCATGTAAATGGTCAGGATGCTTACAGCACACAGGAAAACTAGAAAAAGAGGGTTGACTTGACTTGATCTGATTGTTTTTTTAACTACTGAGTGGCAGAAAGATGAAAGGCCAGTCTACACTTGCCACGTCTGCATACCTGCGAGGGTCTGCACTGGTGGACTGATATAAATTTTGTCATCAGTCAGGTCCCGATTATGGAGTGGAGTCATTGGGGAAATTGTATGAGGAGATTGGCTGCTACCCAAAATTATATTATTATTAAATTATTAACAGCTTGTTATAACAATATAGACAAACAGTTGTGCACAAATACCAATTTAATCATTTAAATTTGGCCAAGGATGAAATGCATGCATGTAATGCATACTCTGTGTTGACTGCATATTGCCGTCACACATCTGATTTGTACTATAAACAGATATGCAAAAAAATTCTTTTGAAATGGGAAAGAGTACAAATTTAATAGTTTAGAAGTTTGCTAAAACAAATTTTTTATACGTTTTTTAAATGAATTCGCTGGATCTTGATTGAGCTATCGGCTACACTGCCCTCACAACTTCTGGTGGTACCTCTCCCTTTCACCTGTATCCGTAATTAAGCTTTGAGAAAATGTGCGCAAATACAGGCAAAATGAACACAAAGTATGGGCAGAAGTCTCTGTCCGTATACATATAAGCATTACCATTGCGCATAAATGAGCATTCGCTGAAAAACTAGGCTTAAATTAAAGGCATCTGGACTCATCAGTGATCCTTACAACATACCAAAGCACCGGTGGCCCATGCACATTAGCATGTGGCCAGGAAACGAGTTTCCTGACATTAATTGTTTGTATGCTTCTGAGTTTCGCTTGATTGGCGTCAAATTTAATTTGCATCAAAATCATTTCCATTTAAATGTCAGGAAGCCTGATTGTTTTTCTCATAGTTTTGCAGTTTACCTTAGCAAAAAAAGGGACTTACACCTGAAGGAAAACAAAACTACACTAGGTTAGGCTAAGCTATAAGTAAAATAACCTTGAAGAACCTTATGAAGGATTGAGGTACTGCTAATGCTAAAGGCTAATGCTAAACAATAGAATGATTCAGGCTAATGCTAATCAAAAAGATTTGCGCAATAGTCAAAAATGAGTTCAGGAAGTGTTTTAAGTCATGTATTAGCTCAGGTGAGGTGAGATTTTAATTTAGTTTTTGTTACAAACATATATTCAGCAGTGTACCTCGCCTTGGGCCCATAGTCAGCTGGGATTGGCCTGAAATGGAAGAAGCGGTTTAGAAAATGGATGTATATTCAATGCCGCCCTGCAAAATTATCAGGGGGATTTGGGTTGGAGCATGAGTATGAAGTGGGATAAAGTAAATTTTCAGTGACGTTTTTGTAGTAACACAAATCACAAATGGTACTAAAAGAAAGGAGTCACTTTAAATTCATGACTGCTAGTTCCTGTTCTGAAATCAGATTATCTGAGTCATGTTTAATGATGTTTGATAACACATGAATGCACACAGTTGAATGATAAATGAATATTTATTTTAAAGTAATTATAATACTATGCGTGTCAGAAAAATATTGTTTATACGATAAAACTTTTATTTATGCCATGAGAGAAATTAAGGTGTTCCAGCAGCTTACGTACAAGTGCTGCACAATATATTACCTGTACATCATTATCACAATATCAATCTCAGCAATACTGATATTTCAGAAACTTACAATATGCAAATGAGCCTCAAACCAATCACACAACCTCTTAGAACTTCAATATGAATGGGCTGGGCTACACTGTTCTAGGCTAATTTAGGAGATGGAAATGATGGTTTTGTGGCCTCACAAAAACTATGGCTTGAAAACAAGCGTTTTTTAAAGCTTAGCTCCCATATATGGACTGTATGGATGAGGAAGTGAATGTACATTGTAAAGCTTTAATATTATTAACACACTTCAAGGATTTTTAATTAGATTTTGCCATGGTTAAACAAAGATTGTTATAATTTTGCTGATACAGGCCTCGCAATAATAGCATTTTTCAGATTTTTGTTATAATTGTTTGTAAGTTTTTCTTAGAAAGTATTGGAATTTGATATAAAGGCAATGCTCAAAATATATCATTTTTTAACTTTTATGAATAGGCAACTTCTTTTGCACCACATGCTACAGAAGCAGCATCTTGTTCAAATACAGCTTTTATGAGCCATGTAGATGCTTTTTTAAAAATCACTTTTAGGGTTTTGGTTAGCAAAAATCGCATTAGCAATCTGTGTTTTTCTCATCTACTGCCAAAACTCACCCAATTAATAATAGGTTTGAGTTTATGAGGCTCTAAGCTCCTGGTTTTCTGAGCATTTTCTTGTTGTACAATTAATGAATGCTTCCACACACATAATTTGTCCTCTTTTAGCTTTGTATGAAAAGCAGGGCATTTGTTTCATGCTCTGTGGTGACATGGATTCCTACACTAAACCAGCTTATTTGCTTATTTTTTTCACATTTACCATATAGTAACAGTCACTAACCTCTTTGAAGACCATGGTTGGTAAAACATACTTAGTGTTAGAGTAGGGTACAAATTTGGCTTGATAAAAAGACGCTTCCACGACACTACACAAAACCCAAAGACTAACCTAATGAGCAAAAGCTTGAATGTTCGTTATACTTTTTGGTATAAATTTATTGTGGCTATCTCTACTGAAAATAAGATATGAAATTTTCATACCATCTCATACCAAGCTGCCTGCTTGGGATGTCTCTTGCTGTCTTCCTTTGCCTCATCTGGAGAGAGAGAGAGAGGAACGGAGAGAGAGAGAGAGTGAGAGAGAGAGAGAGAGAGAGAAAGAGAGGAACACTAAGTCCTCTGTTACTGCAGTATTGCTTATAACACACCCAATCCTTCTGCCCTCTGTATCTTAACTGCCCATTAGTTTCCATTTGTCATAGTGAGTTTGTCTTTAAGAAGTCTAGAGATAAGTGTGCACTTATACGTATATACATTTGATTATTTATATGGAATTATGATTAACTACATGGATAATTACATAACCATTCATTTTCTAGATCTTCAGTTTTGTACTTCTGACTTTTTTCCCATTTGATTGCATGTTAACATATAAAAAAAAGTTTTCCTCTACACAGGACTGTACCCAGTAACTCATCAAGTTCAAGTTCATAATTAATTGTCTCCTCTTCTACTCACCTACACAACTGTGGCTTGGATCGGAGGTTTAGAATCAGCACTTTTCACACAGTGTTTGTGCTTGTTTCATTGATCTAATCGGGAGAAGGTTTAAAGACTGCCCTCAGCCGCTCTCGTAGCCCTGCACACGTCCGCAGCCCCTTTTGAGAAGCTGCGGATGGAAAAAACGAGGCGGGTGATGTCAGTGTGCTTGGGCTTCTTTCAGCTGGAGTGCGGCTTTGCTGCGTCTGGGGAGCCGGGCAGTGAAGTGTGGACGTTCTCCAGAGCCACTCCAACTGGAGCCCCCCCTTTTTTTTCCACCTGCGACCTGATTCTTTCCATCCTGCCACTAACCCGGCACTGATGGCTCTCGAAGCTGGCTCTAGCTGAGAGGAGAGTGAAAGCTGCATGGGGAAACAGTGTTAAAAATAGCCGCGATTGAAAGAAAAGGAAAGCACTTTACCTGCCAAGAGGTAAAAAAAATGATGGGGGGGATTTTTAAAGGGATTCCAATTATGAGTTTCTTCGAGCCAAATCAGATAATTGTTATTAGCCCATTTCTTTTGAAAACAGCAAGCAACAAAGAAAAGAACTGTTTATTTGCTGCCGCTTTGTGGGCTAAATGAATGCGCTGATATAGACTGGTGGGTAGGCCTAGCACATTCATATGCACAGACAGTCTTCCAGGCTAGTTCACATTATTCACAATGTAAATGTTTGGCTAGCTCACTAATGATTTGTCACTTAACAAAGAGGTGGCATGTAGAGATGGATGATAAAACAATATAAATTGTTATTGTGATAAACAACATCATATTATACAGCAGGTAGTTCAGACGGCGCCGTCTGATTGGGTGAGACATGTTCTACCCCTGCTGTTATTGGTGATGACAGCATTTTGCTGAACTTCGGTTGCTTTGCATCTGTACACGGCAACTGTCATTTTCTACCTTAGCACATACAACACAGAAGACAGATACGATAACTCTTTCAACGATTACATTTCACATTTGGTCAGATTTTGGAGAACAGCGTGATAGCAAGTCTGAACCTTTAGTCGGCAGGTGTTACAAAGAACTTAATATTTAATAAACTGGAGTTAGACAGGAGCAAATAGGATGTGAAATGATTTGCAGATTGATTGATTAAAGAAACTACATTCAGGTAAAGAAAAAAAACTTGTCTTAGCCACAGTGAGAGCCACAGAGATAGAGAGAGACAGGCAGAGAGAGAGAGAGACAGGCAGAGAGAGAGAGAGAGAGAGAGAGAGAGAGAGAGAGAGACAGACAGGCAGGCAGGCAAATGGATAGATAGATAGATAGATAGATAGATAGATAGATAGATAGATAGATAGATAGATAGATAGATAGATAGATAGATATTTTGGCTTTTTGGCTTTTCAAAACAAACATTGTCAACAAAACATTTACAACAAGGTATAGTCATGATTCTGTTGACAATTTTTGGTAGTGTTTTTAAACATGGCACCAACTTTTTTTAATTTTTACTAATTAGAAGTTTAAAAAAGTGACATTATATCATCATAAACATGAAGTATATTTATATTATATATTTGTTTTCCATATTGCCCAACTCAAATTAACAGTCCTTGCCCACCACTGCCCTCTGAAGGTGTTCTTAACAATTTCAAACAAACAAACTTTACTTACCACTGCCCTCGATAGGTGTTAACCAGCCTCAAATAAACTGACATTGCTCAACACTGCCCTCTAAAGGTGTTAACCAACCTCAGATAAACAGACATTGCTCAACACAGCCCTCTAAAGGTGTTAAAACTTCGAATTAACAGACATTGCTCAACACCACCCTGTATAGTTATTATTAGCAAACCTCAGATTAACAGACATTGCTTACCACTGCCCTCTAAAGGTGTTATCACACCTCAAATAAACAGACATTACTCACAACTGCCCTCTAAAGGTGTTATTAAACCTCAAATTAACTGACATTGCTCAATACTGCCCTCTAAAGGTGTTAAAACCTTAAATTAACAAACATTACCTATCACTGCCCTCTGTGGGTGTTAACAAACATTAGATGTACTTACAAACCTAAAAATAAACATTACTCACAAACTTTACTAAATTATAGACAAACTTTACTAAACACTGCCCTCTATAGGTGCTATAAATACATTTTATCATACAATAAGGTTTATAATAAAATAAATATGTACAAAAAATAAACTACTCACCACTGCCCAGCAAAGGTGTAATAAGTATTAGATGTTAACAAATTTACAACTAACAAACTTTACTCACCAGTGCCCTTTAAAGGTGTTATTAACAAACCTCAAATAAACAAACATCACTCACCACTGCCCTCTAAAGGAGTTGTAGTACCAGTAAGATGTTCGAACCATGATGTCTCTCACTACATGTGTTTTTTTAGCTTTCTTTTGTTTGCATTTATTTGCCTTGACTCTGCCCCATTCATATACTTTTTGTTGCAACATAAATGAATGCAGTCGGCTTAAATAACTGCAATCAGGAGATTACATGCGTCTAACCCGTGGCAATACTAATGTTTTGGGAGCGATAGAGTAAAGAAACAGACCGGAAGCGGAGAACCTTCTCATAAACGCCGTTCCACCCCATCACCTGTGAGCTCACTGTACACAGACAGAAACCTCACCTCCTCTCTGCCTCACAGTCACTGCACTAGCCCATTCATACATTTTCTCTCTCTCCCTCTCTCTCTCTCTCTCTCTCTCTGTCCCGCACTCCTCCTTTCTCTCCTTCTGTGACTCATTCGCTCTTAAACCTCACTCAAAGCCTGACCGATCTCAGATATTAACAGGGCTGGAGAGGAGACCTGCTGTGCTCAGGTAAAGGACATTGATATTATTGCCGTTGGTGCCTCGATTTGCCAGGTTTTTCTCAAAGGAAGCAGCTGCTCGAGAGACAGATCTCGTAGACGATCTCTTTTTTTCTATGCGCCGTTCAGTGTGAATGGACTGACTGCTTGCATTCGAAACACACCGTGCTGCTGTATTGCTTGTACCCGTGCGTTCTACTGAGTCATGATAGGTTTTGTGCATTACCCGCGAAGGCTGCGATTTTTCCAGCCCCGTGCGGTGCAGTGCGAGCAGCGTGCGCCGGATGGTTTTGGCTGGAGAGGGAGCAGGCAGGGAAAGGATGAATGGACTGACTGTCCACTCCGTCTCACCCCCCATGCATGCTCTCCTTCACGCCAGCGCTCTGTGAATGAGTCCTGGGGCGGATCGATGAGGCTCGGGGGGGGCGGGGGGGCTTGTACGCTGCGCGCGTGATGTGTGTACGTGCCTACCGTCTAATGTCAGCGGAGGGGTTCTCTCGTCCCAGGAGGCGACCACTGGCACACTGCTGATGAAGCTGTAGCCGGCCGAGCCCGTGCCTCGTTAATGCCGCATCCATGATAGGCTCCCAGAGCAGGAGGGGAAAGAGAAAGGCAGAGAGCAGCAGTCTGCAGTGCAGTTTCTTTCTTTGGGAATGACATAGAGGAAAGCAAAGTGGCCCCAGAACAGCAGCGTTTTTGCACGTTGTTTATGTAGCTCAAAAACGAGATTTGTTTTTTGTAATTTTTTCCCCTCTAACCTTAGTTGCGTCTTGAATATCGTAGAGGTCATGAGAGGACCCTTTTTTAGAGGTGTTTAAAGGTGTTTTATCGAGATATATTGTGTAAAATAACAAGGAAATAATTTTAATAAAATGATCTTTTTATAATTCTTTGTCTTTAAACCCAGGCTTTTTTTTTTGGCCAAACAGATTTTTTTTTAGCTTAAAATGAGTGTTTGTACTATTTAACTGCAACAGTGGAGCAGATGGGCTCCTACCTTTCTACCCTATTACTTGAATAGCTCCCTGTTTTCCTCCAGGTATATATATATTTTTGTGGAAGTATGAAAGACCTGTATTGATTTTTGCCTCTCCGTCATTTTCTGTCCAGAAAGATGAGGACTGTAGGAGTAAGGGATAGGGGGTGTGCATGTGCGTGTGTGTGGAGGGGAGCGGAGGGGGTACTCTCGCACTGAAGTCAGCGAGGATGCTGGGAGATAAATTTAGCCCTCCAGCTCTGCTTCCATCTGCCGCCGCATGGTTTAGGGCCGTTGCCATAGGAACAACCACTGGGTGCCCATTAGCGAACGAGAAAGGGAGATTGACGAGATTTCTAAAAAGCATTTAAGCAACATATTTTGGGTTATAAATTGGTTAAGTGCACTGAAAGACTCAGTTCATAGTTTTGTTATAGTTGATTATTTTGTATAATTATGAATTTGGAGCAGGTCACTTGTTGTCAGAATCTTTCACAATGGAAAACTGGTCTACTGTAGCACCTTATGTAGGCTGTGTAAATTGGTCAATCGGTTGTGTTAGTCTGAACAATTATTTGTCTTTTTGTGTTTTTACTCGTTTACACTGATCAGCCATAACATTAACACCACTGACAGGTAGAGTGAATTACGTTGACTATCTAGTTATTTCACTGCACTGACACTAGTTTTAGAGTTTTAGACAACAAGTGAACAGTCAGTTCTTGAAGCTGATGTGCTGCAAGCAGGAAAAATGGACGAGCATAAGAATCTGAGCCACTTTGACAAGGACCTAGATGACGAGTGAGTCGACGATGAGTCATATGGAGTGTTCCAGGTATTGAGTAATTAGTGCAACTACCGAATCGGCAGCAGGGTCATGGGCACCCAAGACTCACTGATGCTTGTGGGGAGTGAAGGCTAGTCCATCTGGTTTGATCCTACAGAAGAGCTACCACTACTGTAGTTAAAAAGTGAATGGTGACTAATAGAAAGGGGTCAGAACACACAGGGCACCATAGATACAGCTGTTTTGGCTACACAATTTTAGGCAGGTGGTCCTAATTAAATGGCTGATCAGTGTATATCCAAGGCACTTGCTTTACAAGGCAGGTGTTTTTTTCAAATCTGTACATTCAAAGAACGCAGCTGTTCGCCCATGAAAGCGGTCACCTCTACCTGCAGCCTTCTCAAACGTACAAATATGTTTAGTCAGTGCTGTGTCGGGCTGGATACCTGTGGAGATTTTCATATGCTCTCCACCGCAAGGCTTCTTAACACGTTCAGAGTCAGGTGATATTCCTGTCTCCTAATCAAGAACATGTGTGAAGAACAGTCTTCCCGTCTGTTCTGCTTCCAACATTCCACCTGTGCAAATAGACCATCTCTTAAATACACATCAATCTCTCTTTAGCAGTGCAATTCAAATAGTATGCCGACATGCACGCACACATAAGGTTGTGTATTTTCAACACTGTAACAGTGTTCCAAAACCCCGCAACTGGTGGCAATTGAGCTACCGCCAAATTTTGAATTTCATTTTACAAGTAAAAAAGTCTTTGAGGTTTTTGTGAGACATTTTATGTCATAGCAGAAAGGTTATTAACCCTTTAATGGCCACACCGAGGCAAAAGCAATGAAAAAGAATTTTGCATTTTATATTAATTTGGGGCAATAATAACAATAATATAAAAATTTTTATTCAACAACATCATTGTGTTTTTTTTAATATAGGCTTCAATAAAATAGATTTCTTTATATCATAAAACTCTGAATGTATAAACAAATTAGTAAAAATCATATAAAATGATTGGATTTTCTTAAAGATTCTGTGAAATATCCATGCAGTTTCTTCAAAATATGTGCGAACAACCTGCAACTAGCATGTCCTTGTCCAACGTCTGGTGAGGAAACTGACTCACCAGAACTACTGAAAAGAATTACTCATTAAAGAATCCAGTGAATTTTTTTAACCATAACTAACCAAATGCAAGTGGTAGAAATGGAACAATCAGGTTGAGTTAACTTCAGTGCATGTTTCAGTTAGACATAGGGACTCATTACTTCCCTTGTAAGACAAATAACTCAACTGCGCTGACTTGTGTTCATTAACACAGGACTGATAGATGAAAGTACCTTTTACATTTGGATCATAACAGTAATGTAAAAGTCAAATACATGTTGATCAGTTCCAGGTGGTGCAGAAAGGCAAGTGAAGAACCAAGAATAATTTAGTCAGATCCAAATAACTCACAGTATAGCTAGTCTGGAATGTGCTGCTGGCAAAGACTTGGATTACCAGCAGGATCTCATATGGTCCCACACCTATCCACCCCCTACAGCAAAGCGTGGGCGCCAGTGCCAGCTGGTTAGTGAGTGGGATGCCTTGTTCCCATGTGTGTTAAAATGAAAATAGTGAGGAATGATTTATTTTTCAAGCATTGATATGCTTTTCTACCCTTTTCTCCTGTTTTCAACTGTTTTAGTGAATATGGGCGATAAAGACCCTCAAAAATATATCTACTCTATTTATTATGATGGAATAAAGGTTTCTTTCCCAAAATGGGAATATTAAAGGTGGAGGTAAACTAAATTTAAAACAAAATGACTTTCAGGAAGTAACAAAGTGGTAGGCCTGAATCAAGTGACTTGGTATTTTCCAGAAAACATGTGGCCTGAGCTTGAAAACTGAGAATGTTGCTGATATTGTAAAAGGATTTTAAACTTACCCCATTGAAACCATATGTTATGGAATATAACAGTGATGTGTAATGTGTATTTAAGGCCTTTTAATCAGCCACTAGATGCACTGTTGGAATTATGGGAAATATGTTTATTTGCCTGATAAAATCTTTAAATCAAGGGCCTAGTTTACCTGTGGATTATTTCATAGTAAAATTACGCTTTCACTCTATGTTTAGGAGGTGATTTACAAGTCCACCTGTGTCGAGCCTACTCAAAAATGATTCATACATTACCGACAGGACATCAGATGTGGACACGCTTGTGTTTGTACAACTTTCTATGTGTTTGTTAGCACACCTCATGTTCAAAGAGCAATGGCATTTATTTATTTATTTGTGGTATATTACAGAACTTCAGAAGTTGTGAACCAAGAAGTCATTTACTAACCCCAAGGACCTGAGTGTCAAGGAGGAGCTTTATGAAGAAGAATGTGTTTCTCAAAGGAACAGGCATCCACATATACTAAAAGAGGCTGAACTGGATGATAACCTGGACAGAACTGATTGAAAACTACAATTCATGAAGCAATAGCCTGTCTACTGATACTCCTCTCATCATGAAATAATGGTTATTGAGTTTTAAGGATTTACCCAGTGTGTACAACCAGGTCTTACATTTCACAGATAATTGTGCTTTTTTGAATGAACTCTTGAATGAATCTACTTCATCGGATAGTGAGGTAGTCCTGAACAAGCAAATCTCAAGTGTCTCATACATCCAGAAGCTCCTTTCTCATTTTATGGAGGTCTCACATAGCCATGGGGAGCAGTCTGGATTTCCAGAACACCCACAACATGAGTCTTCTCACAACACCTCCCAGCCAGTGTGTTCTTTGCAACAACAGCAAACAGCTCAATCCCAGCAGCAAAATGAACCTCGTTCCAAACAGGCAAAGCGACTTCGTCATGAGAAAAAGCGTCTCAGGCTACAGAAGAAGAATGTCCAGGAAATGGAGGCTTTTGAGGGAGAAAAGTCACCATGGGTTGCTGTAACTGATAAAGACAACATGGGAGGTTCTGGTGAAAAGCCCACTGAGGCCTCATCGTCATCGTTATCGATACAGCCTTGCTCCATGGAAACCCAGGAAAGCACCCCGAAGCAAAAACGTGAGCGCAAACCTCAAAAGCCAGGGAAATATGTCTGCACATACTGTGGTCGTGCCTGTGCCAAGCCCAGTGTGCTACAGAAACACATACGATCCCATACTGGAGAGAGACCCTATCCTTGTGCACCGTGCGGTTTTTCCTTCAAAACTAAGAGTAACCTTTACAAGCACCGGAAGTCCCACACACACAGAGTGAAAGCTGGTCTGACTTCAGGCAGGGAGGGGCCAGGCAGTAGCTGTCATGAGGAGCCAGTCACAGAATCCGATGAAGACACTGGTCAGCCATCTTCATCCTTGACTCTTAAAAATCAGGCAACAGTGTCCTCTCAAAGAACCTGCACAGAAATTTCTCCTGAAGGGCAGTCCCAGGGAATAGAAGACTCCCATGCTGTTAAAAAGAGATTAGCTATGAGGCTTAGCAGAGGAAGACATGCTCCTCTGGGCTCATCTGATGAGGCTTCCTCATCATTCGGCCTAGGCAGCAAGGGTAGCACAGAATCAGGCTACTTTTCTCGTTCGGAGAGCACAGAAGTCTCTCAGGACAGCCCGCCAAACACAAGTGCCAAAAGCTATGCCGAAGTCATTCTTGGCAAGTTTGGCCGCCTTGGGAACATACAAAGACCTGCTCGTCAACAGCAAGAACACTCTGCAGTGCAAGAAGGGAGGAGCATCCCTTTCACAGTGCCTAAAAAACAAGTCATTGACCACATCACCAAACTCATTACCATTAACGAAGCCGTCGTTGACACAAGCAAGATTGACAGTGTCAAACCCAGAAGGTTTTCTCTCTCCAGAAGGAGCAGTGCTGAGTCAAAGGCATCTTTTCCCAAAGAAACACTTCTTCAGGGTGCAAAAGAAATGACTTCAAAAGGTAGTGGGTCCATTACTCTTGGGGTTCCATGTGAGAAATTCCAGCACCAGACCCTCAGCGTTAATCATTCGGTTGACCCTTCATCCACAGCTCCTCTTTTGAGAAGCCATTCGTTACCATCAGATGCTAGCACTGCATCCCCTGCTTGTTCACGTAGCCTCCGACTCAGCCAGTCATTTGAAGAACAACCAGCTCAGAATAGGCGTCATGGAATGCTACGACGCCAGCCTGCCATTGAGTTACCCCTTGGTGCTGAAATCACTACAGAGGAACAGCCCTGTTCCAGCTCATCATTTCACCCCTCGGTCCCTATGGTGCCTGACTGCAAGCAAAAACCACTAGAATCCTTCGAGTGTGAAGCATGCGGTGTTGCTTGCAACAACTGGGAAACATATAAAACACACAAGCACCACCAATGTTTAGGCCGTCTGTCCCACCCACTTGAAATTCCTGCTTGTCAAGCAGAAGAACACGGAACACTTTATAAAACCCGACCTGGTGTTTTAGCAATGCGAAAGAGGAGAAAGGAAGACAGTCTTGAAATTGATGATCCTGCCTTACCATCAGTTGCCTTGACATCTACTTTTACACCATCCCAAGGATATACTGCAGCATGTGAAAAGTCTATCACAGAGTCCATTACATCATCACAGGCTAATGAGAAAGAGGGTTCTTTAAAAGGAGTATCAGTGATACAGCATACTAGTTCATTTGACAAACAGGAACCCACTTTAAGGAACCAGGGCACATATGAGGCTTCTAAAGACAAACCTTCTTCTCATGACAGTCACACCACATTTACTGTCTCAAAGGAACAGACACCAAAGCCAACCTTCCGTAAGCTTGTGCGTCAACATAACATACAAGTGCCAGAGATATTGGTCACAGAAGATGCAGATACCAACATGCCATCATTACCCCGCCCGGATGTTTCTGAAATGAAAGAACCTGAGAAAGTGGGAGATTTCCAGTGGCCCCAAAGAAGCCCAACATTGGCCCAGCTTCCAATCGAGAAGCTGCCACCAAAAAAGAAAAGACTTCGTCTTGCAGAGGCAGCACAGTCGTCTGGAGACTCTAGTTTTGAATCACTGTCTCTGCCTCACAGCCCTAGCCAAGATAGTTCCTTATCTCACACGTCTAGTCATTCCACTTCACTTGAGGAATCTGTCAAAAGTGATGTTGACATGATGTCATCCAGAAGGTCGAGAGCACCTCACACATTGGCAATCCCCACAGGACCTCACCACCCACACAGAGAGATGCGAAGATCTGCGTCTGAGCAAGCACCCCATATTCCACAACAGGCAAACCCCATCATTGAAGCCAGGAGTAAATCCTTTGATTATAGCTGTCTCTCACCTGATCGCACACCTGCAGGCTGGAGGGAAAGGCGCAAATGCCTTCTGATGAGGCATTCTGCTGTAAAAGAGCCAGAAGAAGAGGAGACACCCCCAAAACAAATTCTCAGTGCAAGCTCCTCCCCTCCAACTACCAACATGTCCCCTAGACAAAGTCCTGGCAGCTCTCATTCCCCTGGGCCTGGGCCATCTACATGCCAAAATGTCTCTTTAGGCAATATAGTGCACCCCTCATTTTCTCACAGATATGTCACTCAGTGGCAATTGAATCAACCTCCTGGGATTTCAGATGCCATGGCAGTTCAAAAGATGCCACATAATGTATTGCAGTTAACTCCTGTAACTAGCACCGACCAGCATGCAGTCATGGAAAGTCCACAGTGTCTGTCAGGTGCTGCAAGAGCTCATTACTCCTCAGTATCCACAGGTCTTAAGCTTGAGATTCCCATAGAGGATGACGTTGAAGAGTCATCCGCAAATACCTGCTCTGCACGTCTTTCCCATCATCTTCATTACCAGCATCCTCATCTTGATATTACTCCAAGCCAAGAGCTATTGAGTCCTCTTGCGATGCAGCGAGTACCAGTTCGTCTACATTCAGACTTACCTCCTCATGCCAAAGCTGTTTACACAATGCTATCACAGACAATGGTTGCAAGGTCGCAGGAGCCCACTTCCTCCATTGTATCTAAGTTTGATTTAAAAGAGCAACAGTCAGTTTCTGAAGGATCCAAATCCTCCAGTTCAGGAGGGAATAAGCGAGTTCTCTCCCCTACAAGCAGTGTGGAGCTCAGCCCTGGGAGTCAACAACAGAAACGGGTGAAGGAAGAGGAGGACAGTGACAATGAACAGCCCGAACATAATAGTTTGATTGCTGGCAAAACAGAAGAAGATCTGTCGTGTGCCCAAAGTATTATTGCCCCCATAAGCAACAAAGAGTCTTCATTTCCTTCTCTTCACACAAACCTGACATTCAGCTGGTGCTATCTAAACTACATTAAGCCCAATCCATCTGTTCACAGTGACACTCAAGGTTCCGTCTATTCTTCTTGGTGCATAAGCACTCGGAATCCGAATCCTCCAGGCCTAACCAGCAAGGAAATGCTCTCCTTATTGTACTGCAAGCAGAGTCATTCTCCTTTCACCTACACTATGGCAGCCATGTCTCCAACCATAGTGGGGAAACCAGAGGTACCTGATTCCGGGAAACCCAAGGAGTCTGAGGTAAATGTAAAAACACCTGGATAATTATGCATGATGGCTGCAGTATGAACATAAGTGCATAAAAAACTATTGATTTATTATTGAATCAAGGGGCTTGTTGAAAGAGAACAGATATGAAGTTCTTTAGTTTCATAGCATTAACTAAAAGGCACAATTCTTTTAACGGGGATGTCTATTGGTCTACAAATAAATCAGAAAACATCACACGTCTTTCAACTTACCTCTGAATCTTTAGATCTAAAACAGTGATTCATTTTTAAGACTGACTGCAAAATGTTGAATGTGAATTCCCCCATCTCTGTCTCCCTGGGCACCCGGAGCAGGGTTGGTGAACTTGCCCATGTCTCTCTCGAGTATAGGTACCTGCCACTCAGTTCATAGACCCTGTAGAGGTCCAGCAAGCTGAGCCAACAGTGACAGAAGAATCGCCAAAGGAGGAGGAAGAGGGGGAAGCACAGTCTACCTCCAAATACAGTGAAATCCCTCGAGTACAGATATGCGAAGGAGGGTAAGACCCACAGTTTCATTTTCAGTCAGTTATTATGTAAATGCGTACAATATAAATATATTAAATAAAATGCCTCAGACAGGCAACAATGTATTCAGTGATGTTTTAAAAGTGTTTTTGTGCAGTTTCTGTGATTATTTTCTAGGTTGCAAATACCATGTGCATTCTTGTAAAGGTTTACATTTGTAGATGTATTTTAATTGTACAACCTCTGTTTGCCTCATTTTCTGGAATGTTTTAGTGTACAGGAGGTAGTAGTAAAAGTAAATGTAGTAGTTTTTGAAAATATTCTAGTAGTAGAAGTAGTGTTAGTAGTAGTTGAAGTAGTAATAGTAGAAGTAGTGATAGTAGTAGAAGTATTAGAAGTAGTAGTAGTAGTAGTAGTAGTAGTTGTTGTTGTAGTAGTGGTGGTGGTGGTAGTAGTAGAAGTAGCAGTAGTATTAGAGGTAGTAGTAGTAGTATTAGAAGAAATAGAAGTAGTAGTAGAAGTAGTAGTAATAGTAGTAATTGTAGAAGTAGTAGTAATAGTAGTGGTAGTAGTAGTAGAAGTACTAGTGGTAGTAGTAGTAGTGGTAGTAGTAATAGTATTAGAAGAAATAGAAGTATGAGTAGAAGTAGTAGTTGTAAAAGTAGTAGTAATAATAGTGGTAGTAGTAGTGATAGTAGTAGTAGTAGGATTAGTAGTAGAAGTGGTGGTAGAAGTAGTAGTGGTAGTAGTAGTAGTGGTAGAAGTAGTAGTGGTAGTAGTAGAAGTAGTAGTATTAAAAGTAGAAGTAATACAAGTAGTTGTGGTAGTAGTAGTAGTGGTAGAAGTAATAGAAGTAGTAGTAGTAGTAGAAATAGAAGTAATAGTAGTAGTAATAGTAGATATAGTAGTGGTAGTAATTGTTTTTATAGGACCATAATACAGTACAGCACAATTTTGTTGTATATCTAAGCTTCACTTCACCAATTATTTTCAGAGACTTAATGCTTACCTGCTAAAGTGGCCTCGATACATATCACAGTGCTTGCACTGTGCTCTTTCCTCATGTGTGGTAATTTTCTGTCACCAGTATGTCAGCGTACTGTACTGTGTTGCTCTTGCCTCTGCTGCAGGAGATCGCTTGACTGTCAGAGCCAACACAGGCCTTCTGTTACATGGCTCGAGCCAGGAAACTACCTAGCCTGGCGTTCACTTCCTCTCTCCTGCAAACCCCGCAGAGCCCCGTTGATGCCAAACTGCATCAATGATTTTGGTCATTTAGCCTGAGACGGGGGAAAGAGTGTGACAGCATGGCAGCAGGCAACTGCTGTATTTTTAGATGAATGAGAGAAAAAAAACATTTTGTCCTCATCTCATTTTTGGATTTGAAAGAGCTGATGTATCCTTTTAGAGAACCTCTGCTGACAAAAGAGAAAAAAACACACACACCAAATGATGTTTCTAAAGCATTTAGCCCAGCTTCTGAATAAACAATGCACAAATATAGTCAGATGTGCTCCATACGAGTCCCCTTTTGTTGCTCAAGGTTGCATATTCCATAATAAAGGTGGTCGTGACTGCACCCTTGAGGTTGACAGCTTCGTGTCTGTACAAGGAGGCAGCCATCTGGGTCATTCTCGCACGTTGAGTGCTCGTGCAAACCATCCTCCCTCATGACTTGATCTCACCCTCGTCAAAGGCGCTTTGAGGTTGACTCATCAATCAACCGTGCAACAGTCTGCTCACCGTGTGCTGGAGGTGATAAGCAGGGAGCAGCTGAGACGCTGCATTTCTGTGGATCAGTACGTTTAAGGCGACGGAGGCAAGTTTTTCCTTGCCTCTGTCGCCTTTGGCTTGCTCATTGGGGGCTTGGACCCGGTTTCTGTAAAGCTGCTTTGTGGCAATTTCAGTTGTAAAACATGCTATAGAAATTAACTTGCCTTGACTTGAATTTAAGGGTATAATTAGATTATAGTAGTTTCACTTGTATCATTGTTTATTCCTAATAAAGGAGGTTTTTCAAATTCAACATAACAGTTTAAACAAGATAAATCTGCTTGATCAGCCGCTGAGTAGATTATTACTGAACATTCTACTTATTATTGTAATTATAATAGTATAGTCAGCTAATACATAAAATAAAGAGTCAAAGAATCACTTTGGATTTTATGTGCTTTTTATTTTATTAAGGAATTTAGGTATATATATAGTTTCAGTAATCCTAATTTTGTTTAACCTTTCAGTCTTTCAGATGTATACAGGCGTAGACAACCAGCAAACAACCAGTGTTTAACCACTTTTTAGAATAATAATTTTAATCAATTTAATAATATTAATAATAAGAAGAAGAAAAAGAAAAGAAGACTTATAAATAAGAATAAATAAATAAATATATCAATATAAATTAATAAATAAATAACTATAATATTCAATTATTATTGTTATTATTATTATTATTATTATTTTATTTATAACAGCATAATAAAAATATGATGCTATTTAATAATAATAAAAACAGGTAAAATTTTAGTAATTGTTCAAGTAAATCAAGTCTTTTATTATGATAGCAATGGCACTGGAGGCACGATTCTACACAGACAATAATCTGTGCTGGCAAAGCTGCAGCAGCAGATAAATCTGTACTCTCTATGGATTAGCTAGTACTCCCACTTTGTCTAAATCATAATAACAGCCTACAGTGTAGTAACTAGCATCTCAGATTCAGACGACTTGAACAAGCTCACACCAGTCGATGCATTGACTCTTGTTTACTGTGGCCTAGTGGTTAGGACACTGCCTTTGGGACCGGAAGGTCGCAGGTTAGAGTCCCAGCCCGGGCACTACTGAGGTACCCTTGAGCAAGGTACCATCC
>JBBPDA010000138.1:5144477-5161323 GCA_037974385.1 Arnoldichthys spilopterus
TCTATCTATCTATCTATCTATCTATCTATCTATCTATCTATCTATCTATCTATCTATCTATCTATCTATCTATTTCTCTCTCTCTCTCTCTCTCTCTCTCTCTCTCTATCTATCTATCTATCTATCTACCTACCTACCTACCTACCTACCTACCTACCTACCTACCTACCTACCTACCATGAGATGGCATTAGACATACAGGCACATACAGCTAGCATTACACACCTACAGTAAAAGACAGGCAGACAGAAGGAGATACTTAACATTTATCCATACACACAGTACAGTTTTGAGAACAATAACTGAGACATTTACCATCAGTGGTGTATGTTGTGGGGGGAATTGGTTATTGTGGTTTGTGTGGAAACATTAAATTAATCTGTATATTTTAAGTACAAGTGAATGTTAAAATAATTATTTTCTGTTTGACGTTCATGTACAGAACTATTAGATTTAACATTCAACGTGCTTCACGGTGTCCCAGCACTGCTGATACTAAGCGCGTTTCAGTGAAGGCCTTGGCGGGTTTCTCTGTATTTCTCCTTCACTAAAGGCGGGAGTTTACAGGAACAGCAGGCAGGCCTCATCACACGCGGAACAACACAGGAATGCATTGTATGTGTTAGAGAGACAGGGCAGACAGGCGAAATAGTGCTCAAGTTCATTAAAAATTGCCCTACATCGGTTTTTGTCAGTGTACACACCAAGCCGTTGGACAGAAAGCTAATTAATATTTCACGGAAGAATATTCAAAAGTGTAACACTCGAGTTGTGACCAATTTTCCGCTCAGTAAAAAACCCTACAGTCGAACACATACAAGTGAGCCGCGGAGGAATCCCTGAGGTTGTCGGTCTGTGCTTCGTCCCTGAAAGCACACACAGTAAATTGAAGCACGGATCGACTGCAAAACCCGGCATGGAATATGATGTTATCAAGTAAGAAAACCTCACATAGAATAAAAAAGAGACAGTGTTATATTAAGATCTGGCGGCGTGGCGAAGCAGTTTAACAGTGGAGAAAGAAACTAAGCTATTTGACACTATTTTTGAATTATGTTTTAGTCGCTCACACTTTTTTCTCTCATGTTCAGTCCAGGCTGGCTGCTGCGACTCCTGGGATCCGGATCGGCTCCTCTGACCTCTACACACATCTGATAATTGTAATGCAGTGGGGATAATATAACTCCCAGCACATTAGGGATTCATGTGTGTATTTCAACATGCTTTTGATATAAACCAAATGAAAGCATATACATATCTTATTTCTACTTCATAATGTCCTAATTCATAATGTAATATTTGGATCAGAGTTTATTGAAAAAAAAAACCAAGTTGTAGTGCTTAAAGACCTCTATACCTCCCGCTTACCTTATTATGTGCTCAGTTGTACACATTTATCTATTACAAATGTATATAATACTCACTGCTTCCACCTTTAGCTCTATAATGTTGTATGTACGTATTTTGAAACTGGACATGACTATTTTACTGATTGTTTTATTATTTTGTTTTTACAATGCGTCTTATACCTGTAGAATAAAGATTCTAGTCCTGATTCCTACACTTAAAGCACATGCACACACACTTCTCCTGTAAGTACATATTATTATTCATGAGTCTGCACTGCTACAGAGGCCCAGGTCTCTGCTGCCAAGCTAATTGGATGCCAGAACTGTACACGGGATTACTCCCATTAATATTTGTCAGGTATTCGGGATTCCCTGCCAAATCCTGCTGTCTCCTGTTGACTGGCTCCTGCTATTCTGGCTCCACGAGTGTCTGCCAGTGACACGCCTCTCTGGCACTGCTGTCCAGGCAGACGGGCTCTGGAGAAAGGCCTCCATGAGGAGTCTGAGGGGAATTCAATCAAACATCGGGAGGCCTCTGTGTTCCATGCCAGCATGCCACTGTTTCAAACAGATGACGCATTAAGTGGCTGAGGGTGCGGAGAACTCACCATGTCCTGTGTAGTGAATCCAGATCTCTGCTCACACATGCAGGGCTTTTCTGAAAACATGCATCAGCAAAGAGGGGCAGCATGATGAAGGGACAGGATCTGAGAACACCTCTTGGCTCAAAGTCTGACAAACAAGAGAACTTTGACCATCTTGGCACAGAGGGAGATACCCATGTACTGTTTATCTGCGTCTTCACAGTGGACTTAAATATTTCTTCTCTGTATGTGAACAGATGAGCCATCTTTCACCTTTTATTTTTGCCATTTATTAGCATTTAAGCATAAGTCAAAGTGTTGATTCCTACCTGTAAATACATATAATTCCCTCCAGGACAAACTGTCAACAGCTACAATGTACAAAAAGACTTCATAGGGCTAATGGGCTCTTGACTTAAAGTGAAATTGTCTTGTGAACAAGCCAGTGAAGTGCTTAGCACATATCAAGAGGTCTCTCTTATCAAACCGTGCTATGTCATAGAGTAATGCTCAAGGCCTCAGAACATTGTACCTCTGATAGAAAGGTCAAGCTGCGCACACGCTGCACTGTTTTGATCCTGACAATATTATCATGAGTCGCATCAGTCCCTGTTTATACCCCCCAATCAAATAAGATGCCTTTATAACATTAGCTATGTTTAATTAGCTCCCTTGCAAGTTAAATAATTGCAGTTATCTTTAAGCACTGACTAATAATTTTAGAGGCTGTAAAATTTTAAAGTGTTATTTAGTTAACGCTCATCTGTATAAATGTTTAAATGTCCATTCCCTTTTCTGTTCACATATGTATACTTTAAATAGGTTTTAATGTGCTTTGTTATTTTATTTAAATATCTGTTAAAATGTATTCATGAATTCACATACTAGTGAAATGTACCCCTGAACACTCCAATGGCTGTGCAATGGCATCTAGTTACAAAAAAAAGATTAAACAGGGAAGAAAAGAATAGATATAAAAAAAAATTAAAAAAATATATATATATAAAACAAAAAGCAGTATATACACACAATAAACAAGATATGCACATTACACAATAATAATAACAATAATAATAATAATAATAACAACAACAACAACAACAATAATAATAATAATAATAATAATAATAATAATAATAATAATAATAATAATAATAATAATAATAATAACAACAACAACAACAACAACAACAATAATAATAATAACAATAATAAATATATACCCTGCCCCCAAACCTGGCCTCTTCCAACTTGTCATGTCTGGCTGACACACAGTGCTGCTACGGCGACAGGGTTACCCCATCCACCCCCACCCAGCTGTCGGTAGTTACATAACAGCCAGGCCTTGTCGGGCTTGGTGGCGGGCTTTGTGCTCCTGTCACTGATGGTGATTGTGGCTGAGATTAAGCGGCGGGTGAGAAGACACTGTGAAGGGGTTTCTACCTGCTCTCCAGCTGAGCAAAACACAACCCAACACTCACAAAGAGGCAACACTGAAGGCCAGGAAGGCGAATTGTCGCTTGTCCTGATTTTTCCACGCTGGCTTTCACACTGTGATTTGTTTGTGAGCTGTTTGCTTGCTTTAAATGTCTTGGTCACATTAGAGGGGTGAAAACGCAGCAGGAGCGCATTGGGCTTACTTTCTGCAACTGGTTTTCCTTTCGTTTCAGTAGGTAATGCCATGCAGAGTGATGTGCCCTTGCAGGGTCTGTTGCGTCCCTGCCATTCTGTCTGGTTATTTGTTGTGATCTTGTTTATGAGTTAACAGGAGATTATGCTACAATGCTACACATGTTAATTTGCTAACTAAAGACCAAACCTGCACAGATTTACAGTCACTGTGAGTTCTTTGTTATGTTCACTTAATTTAATTAACTAGATTTTTGTAAGATGTAAAAATTATGAGAAGTCAGTCATAGTGGTTTGTTGTAAAATGGTTAATTGAGAGAATTACTTTTTGGTGGTCTTAGGAACCAGGGTCAGAAGGTTAACTGAATAAAACTACCCAAGTATTTAATAAAAAAGAAAAACTCCACTAAATAACAAATAAAATAATTTTTAAGCACAATTCTTACACACAATTACTTCAGTACTTTCCACCCCTGGTAAATGAGTGTAAAGTCTGAAAAAAGTTTTTTTGCTTTACAACACACTGCATATACCTCTCCACTATGAATGACTTTAAAAATATTTTTGAGACAAAAAACCAAAACAAGTGCATTCAGGCAAAGTATTCATTCCTATTTAATCTCATAATTTTGCATGAGGGAGCAGAGGCATTCAATTCTTCAGATGTCTGGTTCCTATCACCACCAGTACAAACTATTCAACAAGTGGAACCAATGGAACCATTCTGAAACTGGTACGATTCTCTAGAAAGAAGCATTTCACATCAAACCACTCTGAATGACTTTGTTTACATTTTAGCCATTTATATGTTAAATTTTGAAAAATGGTGGAGTTCATCTTTAACAATATAGCAAACTTATAGTCCCTTTATAAAAGTGTGTTTGTGTTTTATTGTTAACACTTAGAAGTCAAAGTTATCAATAGTCATTACATAGTCATTCGTTACATCATTCCTGTTTTTGTCGTTTTCTGATGTCAATATGGGAGGAAATCCCATTATATTAATGTTCAACTGTGTAGTAACATTTAAACATTTAAATAGTATGCCTTAATAAGAGCAATAACTGATGTCTGAGGGTTAAGGGTCTGAGTTAGTACTGCCATTACTAAAATTTTAAGTTGTAAACAACAATAGCCTCTTCCTCCAAATTTAAAATAATAAATGTTGAATACTTTAAGTCTGTCTTGGACATGGTAAAAATCAATTCTTCTGCAGTTTTTGTTTTTGTTACTTTGTTATTAGTATTACTCTTTTTTCCTAAATCAATGTGCATCTTTTCTGTATGGAAGATGGTAGCCTTTTGTAGGCCCTATGTCTAAAGACAAGGACACACACGTTCTTCTAGTAAACATGCATTAATAACAAGGTTATTGAGCTAGAAACTATAAAAAATGGGAGCACAGAGCTGTGGGCATTGTCAATTTATAGCAGGAGTCCCTGATTTCCCCTGGGCGTGGGTTGTTAATTTAATGCAGTATGGCATTGTATACCCACAGCACAGGAGAGGGGAAGGAACAGAGGGACAAGCGATAGCTTGTCAAAAGTACATCACTGTCCTCACATACAGTCACATACAGGCAGATTTGAGAGGAGATGGATGGGGTAAACTGCTAAATGCTAATTTCCCAGCCATCTTACATATGTGGAGTTGGGAGGCTGTTGGCTGTTCTTCCCCTCATCCATGTGTCTTTGCCTTGTGCTCAGATCCAGGCCAGCTTTTCCCTCTCTCTTCCACCCATAACAAGGAGCCAAGCCTTACATTAAATCTGTTTCTGCATAACCCCGGCCTCTAGTGTTTTTTCTAGGCTGCTAGGGCCTCTCTCTCTCTCTCTCTCTCTCTCTCTCTCTCCTCTTTCTGTGTTTCGGGCTCTCTCTTTCCTTCACTCTTAAGGCAAGTGCCTTATACAGGCAAATCCAGCCTTGGTTAGCTCTCTCTCTATGCATGGCAAGTTCTTCACCCAAAACAATACCCCCCCCCCACCCACCCACCCACCCACCCACACACACACACCCCAGAATTCAGGGCAAAAGCCATGCTTTTAAAAAAATGCACTTAAGCTGATGAAAAATCCCTTACTGCTAATTAATAAAATGAACAGAATATGTTAAATGTGACTTCACTTCACTAAATGTGATCACCTTTATTTCGTCTAGATTTATTTGACTCAAAAGCAGATGCATGTCTCAAACTCGCCTTTCTGGTTGAGTAAATAAGAAACAGGCAAGGCAGTTCAGTGTCTCTCCTGTCTGTTCCCTGACTGCAGGGAGGTAAAGTGTTCCTGTGAATATGTAATATGCAACGCTGAAACGCTCTGAGACCCGCTGTTGTCCCTGGCTGTGTTCTTAGAACACTTTTTTATTGTTACAGCTTCACTGCGGATTGCTTTTGCGGCGCCCGCTGCTATCAAAGAGTGCAGATATCTAAAACACTGTGTTCTTTTTTCTCCTTAGCAGCAAGGAGAAAAGAAAAACTCTGCGGCCTCTTCTCTTTACCTGTGGGGGAACTGTGTTTATAGATATGGCAGAGTGACAGTTTTTTTTGGCCAGTTGGTCATTGTTCATTAACGGAGCCCATGTTTGTTTGCATGCCAGTGAGCTTTCATGTCCATGACCTGGTCAAGACAGCTGAGGCAACACTCGACATCTGCTCATCAACTCCATCAAGTCCTTTTTTTTGTTCTTGAAAGTGGCACAAGCATGGTTACACCACAAAGACACGTGCCAAGCAAACCCTCGGTTGGCACTTTGGAGTGGGCACCATGCCCTCCGTCAGGCTCCGTGTCTGAGGGTTGGGTGCCAGCGTTGTGTTAATGCCCGATTAGCCCGGAGCGTTGTTCAACCCAGCAGTGTCTCCCAAGGTTCCAATTCTAGTGTCCACTCCAAATGTACATGAACGCTTTCCAAAGCCTGAGCGCTCCAAATTCCAAAAATAACATATGTCTGAGGTCTGGCCCCACCATTTAGTTCTTGGAAGAAGCCACATTTAGCAGATTAAAGTGTTTAATATTGCTAACAGAAGATTTTAATACCTGGCAACTAAAATGTTTGTTAGTTATGACTTCTGAATGTCTTTACAGCAATTTTCCAATAGGGGTCTAAATCTCTGACCTCATAAACATTCAATTACAATTCTTTAGAAAATTATTCAATGCATCATGAAACCTCATATCTTACCACAATTTGATTTGGACACAGACTATTACAGCTATTTAATTATGAAACAGTCCAAAGGAAAACATATATAATTTCTAGAGCCCCTATGAAATTCTTGTAGGATGTACTAAGCACTAAAGAAACCACACTGTGTGCTAGTCTGTACTGTCTAGATTAAACACAGACATTTGGAAATTTTACAAAACATTCCATGTTTTATCTGAAGTTTGTGACCGATATATTAACATATTTTTCAGTTTTCTGTAGCTGTTGCTCTTTACCATCTGACAAAAAAAACTCATAGGTTAGGTTAGGGCTTGCATTTACACTCAGTGACATATTGAGAACCTCTAGAAGGCCTAAAGTGATGTTTCCCTTTCACAATTGGTCCAATCCATTTGAAATCAATCCCTAGTTGATTGCACTGTCATGTCCTAATCTGACACATAAAGAATTTAGTTCTGAAGGCCTAACCAATATACAGACTTACTTAAGTACATCTGTTCAGATGCCACAGAGGGGAAACATTTTATTTAATATTTTTTTTATTTAGAAAATGTATTTAAGAATGTAATGTTTTTGGTTCCAAAATGTATAATCAAATAAGATTAATGCTGCAAAATTCTCTCTAATAAAATAGTGATTAAACTGACAGACATGTATTTTTAGTTCCCAGAAAACATTAGGCTTTCTCTGAAGACCCAGTTATGTTGAAAAGATGATGAATAATTTGATTTTGATCAAAAAAGGACACTGCTGTAATATTATAATCAATTATTATCAACATAATAAATGATGCTGAATCAGCCATTTATTCTGATGCATGGATACGTTTGTGCTTACTTCTATCCTTCAATGCATTAAAAGAAGAAAGTAAGATATCACAGTAACTACAAAGTATCCATGAAGATTTGCAAACCCTTAAGCTGATCCCAAAGTGGGCAGTACAGCTCAGCATGAATGCAGTTTAGCAACTCATATGAACACTTAAAGTTTGGAGGCGTGCCGCATCAGAAGCAGCAAAAGGGCAATCGCCTCGCAATGCCTTCATCAACATTTCAATGAGCAGTATTAGAAACCTACCCACCGCTGCCCCCACCCCTTACCTTGTCCAGCCTTGTCCCCAGGGCAATAATCAGCCACAGTAATAGACCACCCCCTTGCCTCTAAACCCCTCGAGGAGTCTGGTGGCCTCCCTGAAGGGCAGCCACAAAGCCATGCACAGGTTTTGTTTTCACAGTTGACTGGTGGGTGGTATAAAATTCCCTAGCATGGATGCTGGGGGTCAGACCCGAAGTGTGCCGCAACATACAGGGCCACAACCCACCACCACTCCAATACACCTTGATATAGTGTGGGAAGACTGCTGCAAGGTCTGCTAGAAGTAAAGGGTTTGGAAATCTAACATGCAAAGAATATGTTTTAGGAAGCAACCTAGTAATTTATCATAAAGACCATTACTTTTAACCCATTGTTGTTTTTATTTTATATGTTAAGGTATCTGAGCATAAAATGAGTTGTGAATGAATGTGTGACCTTTATTTAGGAATTTTTGTTTTTGTCTGCTTACATCAACTGTCTATGACACTGGATTGCCTTTGCCAAAAGATGTTGGACTGCTTCACAAAAAGGGTTAAACTAAATGAACAATCTTCAATCTTCTGTGGAGATGGCCGTAGAAAAACAGGAAGATTTCCCAGTGTTATCATATTCCTTATTACTTTTTATTCTCTCTTTCCTTGCTTGTCTCTTTTGCGTTTATACTCTTTCACTACCTTTCTTTATTTCCCACCACTGCTCTGCCTCCCCACTTTTTTTTTCACAGATTAAACTTTGCAGTAAATATATTCTCTGGATTTGAATTTCACCTTCATCTCAACCTTTTGTGAATAGCACTGCTTACATGGCAAACAAGATAAAGTCTGATGCAGGACCTTCTCTAAAGCTCAGGGCACAAAGGCACATCTGCACACTGTCACGCTTTTACACTAAGCAGCGATGGAGGGCATTTGGAACCAAAGGGACCAGAGACAGGCTTGTTTTACTGACTGGTGGGACCCTCTTGGTCTAGTTTGGATGAATCCATGTGCCTTAACTAGTAAAAGTTCTTGTTCGTGTTGGATTGATATAATAATCATACTAGAATAGTATGTTCAGTCAGTATAACTTCGCTACCATGCAGTTTTGTCTTTGTTATAAGGTGTAGTGAAAAAGATCTACCAAAATTATCAAAGTATCTTCTTCTGTGTTACAAACTATATTTTTCATTAAGCAAATGTACAAATGGGAATATGCTTCACACTTCATTGGCCTTCTAGTGTTTTTGTAATGAAACATAACATTTCTATAATGCTGTGGTTTCTGAATGTGTGTCCAGCATCCAACAATAAGAACAGCATGAAGCTTCTCTTATATAGACATAGAAAACACAGTAGCACAACGAACCTTCCAGTTCCACATGCTGATCCATTTCATGGCCAGCATGGACACACACCATCTACTCTGGGGGCTTAAAAGAGAAAAAACAAATACATTCAATGGATCCTATGATGGAGTATAAGTTCTTGTCCCTAAAACAGTTTTCTTTTTGGGGTATGCTATTATGTGCCTAACATATAAGATGACATATGTTCATCCTGTCCTTACTTACAAATAAAGTTGTTTATCTGGGGAAACATATCACCTTTAAACCAGCACCTTCTCCCTGCCTCCATTAATCTTCACACCCTGTCAGGCTGCTGATTGATACGAGCCGCTCAAGGCCTGCGCTCAACCTCTGGCAGCTTAATCACTCAGCTGAGCTTGGTGTGATCTGCTGTCCCTTTGGAAGGTTCCACTCTGGCCTGGACTTCACAGAGGCCCCTGAAGCCTGCTGGCACTATCTGACCCATCAGTTACCTCACCTCAGCTCAACTCAACACACACACACACATACACATGCATGGGCACACTCTGTAAGATTATCCCTCAGTCTAAAGCATGTTAAAGCAATAATTTGAGGCTAATATGTCTAACACTGATAGTGTTACTGTATATATAATGTATATAGTATTAATATACTATTTATTGCACACTGTATATATAAGTATATGTGTATAAATGCCTATATACTGCATATATTTTAAAGTGTCCATACTTGGTATATTGCACTGTACATTGTATACTGTATACTATACAACACCATATATGCATATTGTGTATGCTGTGTACTTCACATTGTAGTCTGCATGTTCCTCTGTATATTATGTATCATATTGTATTGTGTCTTCTATGTATTTTGTCTTCTATGTATTGTATTGTATTGTATTGTATTGTATTGTATAGTTCTGTCTGTATCCTTTAATATGTACACTGTCTTATTTGAAAAAGCACTAGTGAGACACCATCAGTTGAACACAAATTCCTATTATGTGCAAACATACTTGGCCAATAAAGCTGATTCTTATGCTGACGTTCACTTGCATTTAGGATTAGCAACATTAGCACTGTTTAAACACTGTCTTTAAAGGGGAATTCATCTTTTGGACACAAAACCTTTCACACATGTAAAACATTGCATGGGTGTATACTTTTTATAGCTTATTGTTCATGTGATCCAATACATTATCTATCCTATCTAGCTAATAAGAAACAGATAATTATGTTTCATTGATTGTTGGCTTAAAGGAGATGTGAGATTGCATTGTTATACATTTTTACTATACATTTTTACCACTACAGAACAAGAACTATAGACTTTTTATTGCTTCAGATCAAAGAAAAAAGGCCACCAGGACTGTGTGAGTGCTCTTAACCTTGGAGCACTTTACTGAGATCAGGGAGTTCCCTGTAGTGCTCCCTCACTCGGCTGCTCTCCTTTCCTCTACAGTGAAGACATTGCCAGTGTTTAGAAACGTGTCCCTTTGCTGTGGATTTCATAAATTGAGGGATTTTCAAGAATGTCAGGGAAAATGCCTTGGGCAAGTTGCAGCTGCAGATACAAAAAGGAGGAGAAGAAAAGAATTTTTTTTTCTCAAAGGGAGTGGAAACTGTGCTCTTATGCAACCTGAATATGTCCTGTTAGCTTTGTTTGAAAGTGTGCCAGGCTGGATGTTACAGTCTCTGCTGGACTATTTTCACCTTTAGAATGAGGAGGATTTTCAGCTGGAGAGATGTGGCACACTGAGCTCACACTGTGTCTATGAAAGGAGATTTAATGGCCACTTAGCATTTCGCGATAAAGCTGTCAAAGCAGTGTTGGAAAGGCTACAGGATTTTGCTCTTTTTTTAATGAAGGTGAGCTGTCCTTGAGAGTCCAGTGTTGATAGTAATGACTAGAATATGACTACAATTACTACAAAACTACCTCGTGCTTACATTCAAAGCTATTTGGAATGCATTACAGTTATGTGAATGGCCTTTAGATACTGTAGGACAGAGGCTTTTTTAGGCAACGTACAAAGATTGAAAGTGAAATTACCTAATGTCACTCCAGAGGGATTAAATAAAGAATTAAAAAAAAACCAAACTTCTTCAGTAAGGTAGGTTTCAAAGCAATTTTTCATCAATGGTCATGGGAGGTTTGTAATGATTTCTTGTGGCATCCACTGCTCTTTCTTTCTTGAAAAAAAACAAATAGTTATTTTCTTTGGCTGACGAACTTTGCTCAGAGGTTGCCACTTTTTAAATTTCATGCTTTTCATGACCAATGAGAAGTGCCTTCTTGAACATAACATGACAGACAGACTGAGGGACAGCAGCACAGTTTTCTTCTACGACATGCAAATGGCCCTGTTTTTGTAGTCTAACCCATAATATTTCTCTCCCATATATTTGCGCTGAACTGATTCTCAAAAGTACATAACCAAGCATGTCCTGCAGATTCAGCTGGTAGAAATAGGCTAGTGGGGGCTCTTTCAGACAACAAAAGGGAGCAGGCAGGTTTAATTTTTGTTAAATCTTGTTTTGATTTGCTATTATCAAACAAGAAGCGAATTAAATTAGACTTCTGTGGACCTATGAACAGTAGTGAAGTGAAAGTGATCATTTGTTGTGACAAATTGTGTACACACTCAAGCACCACAATGAAATGGATTTAACCCATCACATGTGCACACATGGATCATTGGGCAGTTATTAACAGCGCCCATGGAGCAGTGTAGCTGGACAGTACCTTGTTCAAGGGTACCTCAATGGTGCCCTGGGTCTGGACTTGAACCTGCAGCCTTGAGTTCACAAGGGCAATGACCTAACCACTAGGCCACCACTGCCCTCCAGCAGGTGAACAAAATGTGATTGAGTTAAGATAGGGTGGAATCGCGCTAACCCCAGCTGTAGATAGTTCCACATTTGGGCTAATTTTCTTAGCTTAAAACACCCAGCTCCACTTTCCTGCAGTCTGCAGTAAGTACTATAGACTTTGTTAGATTGATTCAAAGCCATCCAGTGAAGCACAGCCCACCAGTGAGAGAGAGAACTTCAGCAGGAGTAAAAGGCTTCTGAAGTTTCAACAAATTTGGGGTTTAAAATTATACTCTGTTAGGTTAAAATAGTTATGTTAATAGTAATTTTCTGTTGCAACATTATCTTTAGTGATTCCAGGTAACATTATCCCTGGAAGATATAGCCTAAGTTAAAATACTTATACAAGGCACTAGCAAGGCATCATCCCTAACATGAGGCAGCTAGCCAGCTAGCCAGCTAATGTTAATGCTAGGCAATGGCCTTTGGACGTAGCTGCCATCCTTAATGTGAGTCAGCTATCCAACTAGCCAGCTAATGTTAATGGTAACCAATGGCATTTGGACTTGGTTAGATAGCATTGTCACAACAAGCAAGGAAGTTAAAGTGGGTAAAAGAACACATTAGCTATTTGGCTAAGATTAGCTGACTTAGAGTAACTGTTTCCATAGGTTTAAAAAATTGCAAAATATGATTTATTCTAAGTACTTATGAAATATTAAAATAGTTACTTTGACTATTTAATAAGAAATCTACTCAAATAAAAGAAAATAACTATGATTTAATTGCACACAAAGTAGCATTTTAGAAGTATGGAAAATACTTTTGCAACATACTAGAAAGTACTGTAACAAAAGAAGTTTTAATTCATTTCTTTCCACCATTGGATTTAATTAAGGTGTTGGTAGAGCAGTTCAAAACAGCTTGCTACATGGAGGAGTGGAAAGGTCAGTTAAAATGAAAATGTCTGTTTGTACTTATCAAATTGCTAAAACCATCTTGTTTTTATCTCTTCACTAATACTTCCAAGGAAAAGAGATCTCACAACAATTTATACCTTATGTAAATGTGTGTGTGTGTGTGTGTGTGTGTGTGTGTGTGTGTGTGTGTGTGTGTGTGTGTATGTGTGTGTGTGTGTGTGTGTGTGGGAACAGGTATCTCAACTGCTGCATGGCCTGTGCTGATTATCTGTCTGGGAATTCACTGTTGTTTTTTTTTTTTTGCTGGACTCAAAGTGGCAGTTCCTTCCTGACCGCACTCCAGACTGTGTTTCACAGCTGCCCAGCAACCTGCTGGAAGGGGCCCAGCCGCGTTTTTGTGTGTGTTATTTGCGTATGTGTGTGTGTGTATGAGTGTGCACATGTGCATGGAAGTTCTCATGGGGGTGTGTCCTTGGCAGTTCCTGTGAGCCTGCATGGCTAAGACAGCATGCTGCTTAATGGGTATGAATGAAATTCGAGGTGTGTGTGTGTGTGTGTGTGTGTGTGTTTGTGTGTGTGTGTGGTGTGTGGATGCGTATGTGTGTGTAGAGGGAGGGAGGGGATAGCCCTTTGAGCCAGGCTCTTAAATGTGTGTGTGTGTGTGTGTGTGTGTGTGTGAGTGCATGCGTGTGTGCGTGTGTGTTCCTGTTGCACCAAACCTGACTCCACTCTCGTTACGAAATTCCACTCCACATTACTGGGTTGCCGTGGCAATTGGATGGCTCATGTCCCAGACTGGTTCCCATGAGATTGGAAAAAAAGTGAATTATCTGTCATCGACGCACTTTTCTCAGGCCTGACACTTTCACCATCACTTGACTATGTCAAATTTTGCTATTCATTCATTATGTTCGTGCGATTTAACCTTTTGCCACCGACCAGAAAAACCTCAGTGTGGTTAAACAAGCCCGCTGTGTGAACTCTTTTCAGCTTACAGTTTAAAGGGAAACTGCAAATATACTGGGCCTGCACCCGTACGTGTGGTTGAACTTGGAGAATGGAGGCAAACCCACCACCTCAGATCCCTTCATTTCGCTTAAGGAGCCAAATCTGTGGTTTCGCTCTCATAAGCAATTGTAGAACAGCGTGGCTCTGTGCATCGTTTTGGGGGCACATTCATCAAAAATATGCACCCGAGCGAAATGCAGTCAGTCAGTCTTGGGAATGCCCCGTGAAGAACCTGTGAGTGCACTTGAGGGTTTAGCCAAATTTGAGGCCGGCTTGAATAAGTAGGTCATGCTGGTATTCCTCTTCAGCATTTTCAGGTACTGTAGAGTGAGGTTTGATAGTGCTCCGCATAAACCCAATGAAGGACTTTTCAGCTGCTGGTGAATATTTGGTGCCTGAGCTGTGTTCTGAAGTCACATCATGAGGAGCTAGGAAAGCTTCCATGCAGCAAGATCACTAAATGCACATTGAGGCTTTTAACATGAACACTGTATCAACGAAGGTCACAGTCATGGGTGAACTGCATCAAGAAAGCATTTATATTTACATTTATTCATTTGGCTGACGCTTTTATCCAAAGCGACTTCCAAGACGTGGAGCAGTGTAGTGGGACGGTACCTTGCTCAAGGCCCTGAGCCGGGATTTGAACCTGCGACCTTCCCCAGTGCAATGTCCTAACCACTAGGCCACCACTGCCCACATTTCCATTTCCATTATCAGAGATTTCGGCAAACACAAATAGATAATGGGTGATCTTTGTTGGGACCCCTGAAAAGGACCAAAATCATGAAAAAACTAATTTCCCACTTTTTATAATCTAAACAGCTCAATGTAGACACTGTAAATTTTCTTCACTTCCCAGTCACTCCCCAGCCCTACAGTCCATTTATGGGACTGTTTTTGAGGTCACGAGAACAAACACATTTCCATATGTCTGCCTATTCAGCTTACAGCAGTGTTACCCCACCCATTAAAGCTGATTTTATAAGAACTTACTCTGGACTCTGAACAAGGCACTACTTTTAAACGAGGCGTGCTTTTTAAATGAAGAGCAATACAGTCAAAACAAAGTTTACTGTATATATATATATAATTCTTAAAGATTCAAGATCTAAAACAGCTTGCTTAAATCTAAAGGATAAGGAGAGAATTTTATATATTAGAAATTTATATAGAATATATAGAATATTAGAAAATTTATTACACCTGTTTTGGTACATAAATCCCGACAAATGAAAATGGTTATTTGTCTTTGTGAACATGCCCAATGACCACAACAAAATGTGACCTCTGCATTTAACCCATCACACAGGCACACATGGAGTAGCAAGCAGCTATCAACAGCACCCAGGAAGCAGTGTAGTGGGACGCTACCTTGCTCAAGGGTACCTCAGTTGTGCTCGGGCCAGGACTTGAGCCTTTAGGTCCCAAGTGTAATGTTCTAACCACTAGGCCACCACTGCCCTAATGTTAAAACTGCGTCTCAAAGAAGAAAATGAATTACAAAAAAATAAAGGAATATAGAGACCTTTAAGTGGAACCTATAACAAAGAAAAGTGGCTGTGTACTTTTTCAACTACTAGTCTCTATCTGCTGCTTCTGTATCTTTATGATCAATTACCATAAACTATGATTCTGATGCATTTTCCTGTACTTAGAAGATAACAGTTAAACTTACTGACTCAACACAAATGTAACAGAAGCCAATGGGCAGTTCTTTGCATCATTTCAAGGGCTGACTTCCACATAGATTAAGAATATCTTTATAATAACAGGTAGACACTTAGAGGCAATCAACAGGTTTCGATGATATATTATGTCTTTTTACCACCCTTGTGTGCAATGATTCTCAATATTTAAGTAAGGGTGTAAATCTTGAGAATAAAGTTGATTTCGGTCCAGGTTCCCCTTGGCTGGTATCCAAGCTTGTCGTTGTGGGGACCGGGGAGACCCATGGCAGCAGCCGGTGGGCCATGCATCATGGTCAGGCTCATGGGTAGGTGGTGGAGGGGGGTAACGCAAACAGTCTTAAATCATTTCACTGCCACAGATGGGATGTGTCACAATACCCACGTAGGGCAAGGCAGAGCTAGCTGCTAGTTTAAGAGCCCTTATCATGGAAATACAATTTGTTTTAAGGAAAATGTTTTATGTAGTATGTAAACACTGTTAAAGTGACATTTCTTTATTGCACATACATTTGCTAAATTTTACAGATAGGAAAAGAGATAACGTAAAATATGGCATGCCTATAAGGCTAAACCCCCTTTGAGACCCCCTTTGGCTAAAATCACAGCCTCTTAATGTTTCTTGTAGTCAGGTAACAGCTTTTTCAATTTAGAACATTTCCATTTGAGAAATAATCATAAGTTATCTTGCTTGCACAGCATGTTTAATCACAGATTTTCAAGAATTCTGGGGGTATTTAATTATGAGGGCAGTGAAAGCCATTCAACACCTTCGTCTTTTGTTTCTTGAAGTAGTTGAACATTAATTTTGATGTGTGTGTTGGACCACTGCCTAGTCTTTTCTTCTTTAGTGTCATCACTGACTGTGGGACATTAGCTTCCAGGATCTGTTGATATTTAATAGAATCTTCCTACAACAGTTACTGTGCAACTGGTTACCACACAAGCCTGAGGCATAATAGATTCACCCTTTACTTAACAATTGGCAATGTATTCTTTTATTGAAATGCTTCTTATTTTATTCTCCAGAAGTATTGTGAATTATAGCTAAAGAGTTATTTTTTTGTTATCAGACCACAGCACTTGATTCCAAAATGCTTCTGGTTTATCTTAGTGCTGTATTACATACTTCAGACACTGACTTTGCGATGAGATCATTGTTGAGTTTACCTTCTGACGACCCTTCCTAGTAGATGGACAACATAGACAGCACTACACAGTGGGCAGTGGTGGCCTAGTGGTTAGGACACTGCCTTTGAGACCTGAAGGTCTCAGGTTCGAGTCCCGGCCCGGG
>JBBPDA010000138.1:5176214-5194743 GCA_037974385.1 Arnoldichthys spilopterus
TACTTAGATCAAAAGGTACAGGTCTTTTGCTGGTTCCCCACGTTGCAAAGGTCACAGCAGGGGCCAGAGCTTTCTCTCATAAAGCCCCACAGTTACGGAATAATCTTCCAAATTATGTTGGGGACTCAGACACAGTCTCAATATTTAAGTTCAGGCTGAAAACATATTTGTTTAGTCAAGCCTTCTGTTAGTCCTAGATAGGGGAGATTTGTAGAGCTCTCAGGCATAGAGTATTCTGGTAAACTGGGGGTGTTTGGATGCTGTCGACCCCCACTCTGATGTGTTCACTCAGGCTTGTTGACAAAATTTTTAGTCACTTGTAACATTTCAGCATCAATAACAATCTATCTTTTCCTATCTCTCTCTTTCCCTCTCCCCCACTCTGTTGAGCTACCCTGCTGAGATACCAGTGATCCTGCCCCATTCTGCTTTCTGGACCAGCCTGACCCATCCCGATACCCTTTTAATGGTTGAAGTTTCTGCAGCTTTCAACCCACTCACTCCTGCTGAGGAGCCCATATGAACAGCCCTATCTGCCAAAGAACGGATCTAAAATCTCATGGCACCTGTACACAAGAAACTGCTGCTGCCCATTTACACTAAGAAATACTATTATTATATATATTTATTTATTAACTCTTTTTCTCCTTTTCTTTTTTCATGTTTGTTATTGCTATCCAATGTGTCGACCAGAGGAGGATGGGTCCCCCCTTCTGAGCCTTGGTTCCTCCCAAGGTTTCTTCCTACAGCTAGGGAGTTTTTCCTTGCCTCTGTCGCCTTTGGCTTGCTCTTTGGGGGCTCGGACCCGGTTTCTGTAAAGCTGCTTTGTGACAACGTCAGTTGTAAAAAGCACTATATAAATAAACCTGACTTGACTTGACATTCTGGCCATGATGCGAGCACAGAAAATGGCAGACCACAAACAAAAAAATGTCGTTCCAGGCTGAACATGGAATTTCTGTACTCTTCATACCCTTCCTAAGGAACCGAACTGCCAGTAACAACTTTAAATTTAAGAAATTTAAATAATGTCAAGCAGGCTTTGTTTAGAGTTTTTATATAATTTTTTTAATAAAGTGACTATTTGTCATTGTGAACACACTCAAGCACCCAAACAAAACACGACCTCTGCATTTAACTCATCACATATGCACACATGGAGCAGCGAGCAGCTATCAACAGCACCTGGGGATTAGTGTAGCGGGACGGTACCTTGCACAAGGGTACCTCAGTGGTGCCCAGACCAGGACTTGAACCTGTGACCTTCAGGTCCCAAGGGCAATGTCCTAACCACTAGGCAACCACTGCCCACAAAGCACTTATGGTTGATGTCATGTCATCATAAACTGAACATTTAGTGAGCTAATGGCTTTAGCTCTTAGCTTAGTTAACTAATAATTTTATGCTATGAGTATTGATAACAAAAGTAACAGGTACAAATTTAAAAAACTGAAAAAATGCATTCTATGTCACATTTAGTCAGGGCTATAGCAACTGTGCACACTAATGATTATCATCAAAATGCATTTCTTGTTGAAAGTAGACAGAGTAGCACTTTGATTGCAACTGAACATGTATCACCATTAGTCATCTTATTATTTTTTAATTAATATGAACTTTTAGACACAGATTATGATTAAATTAATAATAATATTTTCATCCTAAAATTTGTAGAATGGAGATCATTCATTCATTTACCTTATCATGGTCAATTTCAGTATCACCAGTGATCACAATCCTCTTCTCAATTCGGGTCTCTGAAATCCCTCCTTTCACCGTCTAAGTAAACGGAGAGGGAAGGAGGAGATGGACAGAATGAGACAAGCAATATGTCATGTGGCCTCCCACATGACGGCAATAGAAAAAAAGTCCTGTAATAACTTGAGTAACCCTCTGCTTGCGCTTGAGTAGCTATTTTCAACTAGAAATATGCACAATGCAGTACAATTGTCACAGCAACGTTTTAACATCTAGCGTAAAGTCTTCCCAGAAGAGTAGATGGTGTTTACTGCAGCAAAGGGCAGACAAACTCTATTGATTTCAAAAGCAAATATGGACAAGTAGATAAACTCTAATAAAAGTGTATAAAGTTTTGAACACATTGTAATTGTTTGTTTGAAAGGTGCTCACCTTAGTGATCTGAGTAGTAGTGGTGGTGCTTACAGTCTCAGAGGTGATGGTCTGTGCACTGAGCAGCATGCCTTCCTTTTCTGCCAGAGCATCAGGCTAAAAGAATAAATATAAAGTTATTCTATAGACAACTTTACAATTCAAGAAATCGGAAACCGGCAATCCTCAAAACAAATACCCAATGGCAGAAGACATTTGCAAAGCAAAACAGATAAAAAAAACCAAACCATTTCCTCACCTGAGCAGACTCATAGGTAATAGTCTTGGTCTCCGTGTGCACTACTGGAACCTCCTTGGTGGCAACCTCACCGCACAGAGAGTTGGTGACATCAGAAATTGTAATTGTATGCGTCTTTACCACAGGGGACTGTGAGGGAAGTCAACAAAGAAAAAAAATCAGTGAACAGTTTTAATTCTCAAATCAAATTGGTCTCAATAAAGAACAGAAAACTAAATAATTCAATTCAGTTTTATTTTGTAGCGCTTTTTACAACAGATGTCACAAAGCCACTTTACAAAATCCGGGTCCGAGCCCCTAAAAAGCAAGCCAAGGCAACAGAGGGAAGGGAAAACTCCCTGAGCTAGAGGAAGAAACCTTGGGAGGAACCAAGACTCAGTAGGGGAACCCATCCTCCTCTGGCCAACACCAGATGGCAGTAAAATAAACAGTTAAAAGATAAGAAAAAGTCTTAGTTTAAGAAGGAAAAATTACATTTAATTAAGCTTTCTATGACCTGCATGCATACACAATATTCTCGCTTTTTATTTAATGCAAGTACACGTGAACCCAGTGTGCACATAGAAAAACGTATCTATTAAAAAACTCACCACTCTATCTGGGGCATGGAGGACCCAAGCACACCAACTTCCCCCAACTTAGATATGCAGATTATGCAAATAAGAGCCATCATGAATTACATTTAGCTTTTCAATCTTTCATATCCAGAGATTTAAACCAGATTTGCAGATGTTAATAAATAAATATTATTTACAGCTAATGTAAAGGAAATTTGTCTCTTTAATGTACATATAAGAAAAGGGCTTCAGAGTCAGTGCTAGACTCTCAGTGTATCATGTGGCTTTTTCAAAAGCACAGTTAATGCAATTAGGAGGCCTTCAAGTGAACATTCTCTCAAGTTATGAGCTAATGTAAAAAAAAATGAGGTTGGATATTTTTTTTTACCTACGAAAGGTAAAGAGGTAAAAACCCTAGAGACAGCCACCATTTGCAGAAAAAACAGATGGATCAGATTAAAAAAGAAGTGCTAATTTTTTCATAATTAATGACATATTCATTAATTTAAATGCATCCAAGGGAAAAGCTTATCAAGAGCAAAAGTTCACATGAATGTTTTTTCAAAGTAAAGTTAAAAAATCAAAAATTTTACCACTCTGCTTGACTTCAAGAAAGAAAGAAAAACTAAGAAAATCATAAAATCCAACTTTAAAAACTTTTACCAGTTACTAAAGGTTTGGCAGATATTCATGTATTCATACTTTGTGTGATATTAAATATTAAATGGTTAAAGTGTTTTGAATGTAAATTGACTCTGCTGTGGTTGAACTCAAAAATACACAAAGCTCTCACTAACCAGGCAATGTTAATTTGCAAGAAGTTAAACAAGAACAATAAAAACACTACACACACACACACACACACACAAAAAGATTGACATGCATGTCATACAAGACCACATTCAGAAAGCAACAGAATTTCCAATTTCAACATCATAAGTTATTATAAGTTGAATGTTCTGATAAAGAACTGAATACCATGGCTTTGATAGCTTGAACACAGGCTAGCAGGCAGCCTACCAGTACATAACATCAGAATATTTATCTATAAGGCAGTCTTCATCAGTTTTGAGGTTCAAACAGATCCATATGGTACAATGACAGCACCAACCATACTTCATTAAAGGCCACTAACATATCCGCAATGAATCTCTCTGTATTTTTTCATTTTGCTGCATCAAGGTGGCCGGCTGCTGTTACTACACACAAACACAGACACTACACACATAAATGGAATTTAAAAGAAGCAAAGGTTACAGCATACCATTTAGTGGTAGCACAATACTTAGCAAGTTTTTTTTGGATCCCAGTGGTAGGCTAAAAGTAAACAAGTACTCCATGCTCTACTGCAGCAAGACAAGATTCCAGTTAATACTCAAAGAGTTCCACGGAACAACAAATGGGTGATTTCATAAATCATCAAGGCTGGAGGGCAGTTGTGTTTAAACATCACCTGATAAGCTGTCCTATTCAGGGCTTACAGAACATAAACATGCAGTGGTATGCAGGAAATCCTTGGCTTTATTACTGAGATACTGCTTGCTTCACTCATCTGCTGGCAATAGACAAAAGATTTATAAGAGAGCTGTGTGTCATGTATGCCATAGCTTTTAAGAGGTTGTCTTGGTGTCCAGGAACAAACAAAGAAATACAGAAGAGGTCAGTATACTGACTGCACTCCTACTGCTGCAGGGAATCTGCTAGCTAGAGCTGGTAACTGAAGACATAATAGCAGAGTCAACAGAGACAACAATATGGTGTATAATTCTGAATAAAACTGAAACCATGGTAAGGGTACACAGAACTCAGTTGAAACAAATGGTGTGCGACATTTTTTCTTTTACAGTAAATTAAAATTTTAAAATCCTTTATTATCCACAATATTCTTTAAAAGTGGTCTCTTTTTTAACAAATGTTTTCCTCTGACTTCTAGCAATGGTGCTAATTAAATGGTCCTGGTGAAAAACTCTGACTCTTTAAACTTATGAGTTAGGGAACAACAGGATTAGATCCCAGGGAATCCAGAGAGCTATAGAAATAAAAAGAACAAGCTGTTCTTGAGCCGTGTTCTTCCAGGCAGATTTGGGCATCCTCCTTCTAATCTTCTTTCATTTTCAGGTTGTGGATCAAAGGAAGACTCCACCACACAGTAATAAGAATAAACAGAAGGCTGCTGAGGGGGACAGAGATGTGTGGCTGGTGCAGTGGCCTGGGCTGCAGCTGACACACGATCATCACATGCTTCTCCTCCTCTGCCATCACAACAATGCTGACTTGAAGAGTCTGTCCCTGAGCTTTCTCCTTTTCGTCATTGTCATCATCATCATTAACATCTTTCTCCATGTGGTGTGGAAAGGGCAGTCTATTGGATATAGGAGTCAACCTAACTCTTACCTGCTCTTGGGGGCGTACACCCATGGCACGCCTCCAGCGCTGCACCAGGCAACAAGGGACCAGGAGAGACAGAGAACAATGAGCAGGCATGAGGGAAAGAGGTGAACCACAAAGACAGAGGGAGTGGAAGTCAGGAGAGGAAAGACAAGAGAGCAGGCATGAGGGAAAGAGGTGAACCACAAAGACAGAGGGAGTGGAAGTCAGGAGAGAAAAGACAAGAGAAATGCAGAAAGGCCTCTGATTGTGAATTGTGAACACAGTGGTAATTGTGCAGTGTTATGGTAGGTGGCAGCAAGGAGATTGTAATGAGCTAAACTAGGGTGAACCCTGATTGCAGAGGGCTAAAGGGTTTTTATGAGATTTGTTTTATGGCTAAAATGTGATACAGTAGATCACTAGTGCAAAACATAAATCTGGCAGTGCAACATCTGTCACTGAGGGAGAGAAATGCCATAAAAACCTCAGACCACTGTTGTGGCATCCTTGCTACCCATTCAGGTACCACAGCTTAGTTTGGCTAGATACTGCTTTTAGTTAAATCTGTGGTTCATCATATGTTAAAATAGCTTGGAAGAGCTTAGCATAGTTGAAAATAGCTACTCAAGCGCAAGCAGAGGGTTACTCAAGTTATTACAGGACTTTTTTTCTATTGCCGTCATGTGGGAGGCCACATGACAAATTTCGTGTGTGTGCCCCTAAAAAATGCACTGAATTTACTTAAAGGTGTACATTATATACATATAAATAAAATATAATCACATGAACACAATTATAGTCCAAATTAAGTAATCTGTAAAACATACAGTAATTGTGCTGATGGAATATATTTTATTTTATCTGTAAGTTTTGAATAAATTCAATACATAACATTTATTTAATTACGCTTGTTTGTGTATACACAGAGCCTCAGGTTTGAGACTGGTACATGGTGTAGTAGGCCTCTGCTGAGGATGGCCGTGAAGGCAGAGGGTAAATCCCCTTCTTAGAGTCTTTGTTCATCCCAGCATTTTGAGTTGGTAATGGAGATAGAAATGTGGAGAAACTGGAGGGAGGTTGAAAAGGATATGACTGTGACCCTGGACGAGACTTTAAGTTGAAAAATAAAGGACAGAATGGTTGTTGAAGAGTAGAAGTGAATTGGTATGGAAGGGAGGGAAGTGATTGTGAGAACACAGACAGTAAAACAGTCAGTAAGTAAAAGGAAATAGGAGGGAATCAGGAGAGGACAATGACATGAAGAGGAAGGCACGTCAAGTTTGTAGTCTGTCTGATTTTGTTAACTTTTTCTACTTTAATCATTCCTTTTTTTTGATTGTCATAACAACACACAGTCATGCAGCTTGAATATTTGATGTGAACTCAGCCATGCGAGTGGCAGATCAAAGCACAGGGACTAAGCCGCTAGCAGCCATTCAGTGGAGCAGAGGCAGCAGTAGAGGGGTTAGGGTTTGCACCAGGCAGAAGACTACACAGCAAGTTGAGAACAGCTTCTGCCATAGCGTCCAGCAGCCGTACGTGCTACTGTTTCACTCCGTTCTTTATGATCATAAAGAAGCACCAGTCTGTTATGACTGCTTGTCATAGTGCGTCCTATAATGACCAAATTAGAATACCTTTACCTCTGATATACCACCCACTACTCTGTGTACAGGTTGGAGAGTGGGCGTCTGCACCTGTATGTATATACACACAGACACACTCATTTTTCAATTGTGTTACGATACAATATTATTGCTTATTAAAGACATCCACAATTTGGTTATTTTTGCAAACATAAATCATTTAATTAAATAGGTTTGGAAATTCTGGGGAACTTTCTGGTTCTTAAACGATTCTTGTATAATTAAATCTGACCAAAACAAATCCAAAAGCTAAAGACAATGTTGTACTCTGGGTTTGAGCACCCAAAGGAATCTCACTGGCTATTCATCTAAACAGAAAGTTACTATAAAGAAAGAGTACGAAACAATTTTTTTTTACTAATCATTTTAAGAAGTCACTTAGAGCATGTACAAAGTCACATATTTAGCTGTGGAGAAGCTGTTAGACCAACATATCTAATTTCTTAAAGAATAACTTTGTGTGAAGTTCTGTTGATCTGTTATGATAATAATGAAAGGGCCATCAAGTGAAGTAAACAGTTTAGTTAACTGCTAGTTACAGACAAGTGCTACAAGAATTTGATAGACTTGTTTATTTTGCACTGCAAATTCATATATCATCCAACACCTACAACAAAACAATTATAAACACAACTGGAAAGCAAACATCGTTTCCACTCAACATAAAGTTTTATGGGGCACTTACTGTTTCAGGCTGAACCTGGCCATTGATGTTTGCTGTGCGGAAGGGCGAGTGTGTGGACAGACGCTTGTCCCATTCACTGGGTCGTGGTTCGGGGACAGATTCCATGAAGCTGCGTTTTAACTCACTGATGCTGCTGTGGTGACGCATGATCTCTGACTGAGTCTTATCCAGATCCTGAGAAAAGGGAAGGAAGGACAAATGCAGAGACATAGAAGGAAAAGAGAGAACCAGAACAAAAGTAGAGCAGAAAGGAGCAGGAATGGGGGAAAAACAAGAGAGAAAAGATAGAAAGAAAGATAGACAAAGTAGAGAAAGAAACCATGAACAGCAAAGAGATCAAGAGATAAAAAAAAATTAAGCAGCAAGAGAAGAAGTAGGAAGAAGGATGAGAAAGAGAGCATTCCATTATTTTTAGACAGACAGTAATAATTTCATTTTTTAAGCAGCAAAATATACTGCTCAAAGTATATTTAGTGTTGAGATGAGCAGCCCTGGTCCTAGAAGATCACAGCACTGCATGGTTTAATACTGAATGATAATTAAAAAAAAAACCCTTTGGGAGTCACTTACAGGCCCCGTTATATAACAATACTATATAATATATAATTTTCTTTTGATGGCATAATTTGCTGTCAAAAATAATAAATCTGTAACTGTTTTATTGATTGTAATGGTTTTTTACAAAACAAAACAAAGCATAAATCCCTTGCATATGTAGCAGATGTAATTTCCGACAGGTCAATGAAGTGCTTAAGCTGTAGCTGTAGTGTTAACACTACATATATACTACACTATCCAACATTGTGGTCCTATCAATATCACACAAACAGAAATCATTGTATGTAGAATCTTTATCTTTTCTTTATAAATGTGTTTCTTCCTTGATGCCGTTAATGCTTTCTCATCCCCTCAACTGCAAATGGAAATTGTTCGAGATATACTGAACATGTACAGTAACTGTAATGTAATCATGTTATACAATTATTACAATATTGATATCAATTGATAATGAGAAAGATATCTCAACCCTCCTTAATTCATAGTAAAAAATAATAAATTGAATAAATAATAAAACATACAATAATAAAGAGTATATGCAAAAATGTATTCTTCCATCCTTCGCATCATGTCAGAAAAACAATAAGTTGTACAATGCTGTGGTCCTCTGGTTTCAGAAATGCTGCCCATGCCCAAAGCTGAAAAAATAACATGCACATTTTTCACACACAAAAGTGAGGAAATCATATGGCCAGATCAGCCTCTACAATTCTGTCTTTTATGCTGTTCTTATTTTTAGTTTTCTTTTCATTTTGTTCCTGCTGACAACAGGCTCTTTAACCAACATTGGTCAAAGAGGTTTAAAAAAATAAAGAAAGGAAAAAAAAAGAAAAGAAAAAAAAAGAGAAAAAAAGGCATGGGGCAATTAAATGTTCTCAAGTCAATATTTCTAACTCATGTAGATTCACAACAATCTGGACTGGGAGACCCACAAGATCAGACATGGAAAGACAGAATGTGCAGAAAACATAAATCTAGAAGTTGCTCAAGCATCACTTAAACACTAAAATAAAAAGCAAGCCGTAACCTGCTGACTGTCTTGCTTCAGGAAGAGACATGCACTCACTGTGACCAGACAGTCTGCTGGCAGTAGAAAAGTTCATTGGCATTTTGGTAACATTGGGCCTGTTTTACGAACAGTTCTTAAGAAAAACAATCCTCTAAAATCTCATTTATACAGTTTTCACGTTCCTAACATTCACCAATGTTTTCGTATATGAGATTTTTCTTAGGAAAGTAAAGAATCTAAACACACTCATATGAGGTTATTTTTGTGTACTCTTCTCTCCTCAGAGGTTATTTTTGTGTACTCTTCTCTCCTCAATCAGCATAAATCCAGCCCATTACATGCAGTTCAAGTTTCAACCAAAAATGCAAAACGTTTTTAGTTTTCAACCAAAATGAACAGATTCACAATTAAACAACTTTGTGACACAAAATAGACAACCTTGATTTTTCATTGCAGTGCAGGAAATATGGTCTCAAAAATAACCTCATACACTCAGGAGCACATTTAAGTGATGTTTGTGCAAAATAACTGATTATGAAAAAAATGTAATTAAAACATTTATCTAATTCCAAATAAACTAGCATTTTAAATATTCCAACATACGATGGAAAAAAACAGGAAGCCTTCAAAAAGACATGAAGTAGAATATGCAAATATGTTTATCATGTTCTGTTTCTTACTGTAGGAGAATTACAAATATATATTATCATACAGCCTACTAATAACTGCTGCTCAATCATGAAGATAAATATGATACCTTCCAAAACCTGAATAACCAAATTTAATAAAAACAAATAATTAAAGCTAATATTCAGTCAAATTTTCAGTCAAAAGTTCTTTTAATTGGTCACTTTTTGCAGGTGGTCAGTGATGCAGAGACAGCAGCAGGGTGTATAGGCATGCAAGTGTTCCAGCAGGTACTGTACTGCTTTTTAGTGTTAGTATGGAATCTGACTGAAGTCCTCTAGCACACAAAGCTTGGGAGTCACATCTAGCTAATTATAAAATCATGATTTAATGTTTCTATATGAAAAACCTTGGTAGACAGGTCTAATGCTGCATCAGTGTCTATACAGACTAACATTTATATTTACAATATTTACACATTTACAATACGGATATATTAAGAATATTTACTCAAGCAAGAAGAGAATGAACTACAACTAGAACCTCTAGTTCCACAAGTTTCTGTTTAGGCCAGAATTAGGGATGGGTACCAAAACCTGTTACTAAATGAGCCCCAAGGCTAAATTTTCAAAGGCCAGATTATCGATAAGCTCTGACGTTAACAGTAGTGCTTTCGGTACTGGAGAAATTAATAAATCAGATTTTGTTTTTACATAAAAGTAATCTTTCCCAGTTTAACTGACCAGCTCTCTAACCCATGAAGACCTGATGAAGACCTCCTATCTAGAGTGTTGTCTTGCATGCAAGCTGTGTATGATGCACAAGGAAACTCTCACACGAGTGCGGAAGGTTCTGTTCTGCCTATGGCTGTATGTGATTTGTATACGGACATCCATTAGGCCCAGTCCGATCGGCCAGTGTATGCGCACAAATTTAAACATAAATTACATTTTAATACATTGAAAGACATGTAAAGCAAACATACACAATCTCATGATACTTAACTTAATATGTTAGTAGACATTAACCTATATGATAAGTACAACCTGCTTGCCAGGCAGATATGCAGGTTTTTTTTATTTTGTGTGATACTGTAAAACACTTAAATAAATGCAGACAAACTCTCTGTGGACTAAGAAGTCGCAAGAAAGAATTAAAACTAACAAAAATAATTGTATATGTTTTTATTTTAATACAATGATTTTAGTGATATTGTAATTCTCATGCAAGAGAAGTATTTTTCAGCATACTGTGCCAATGGTATTGCATGAAAAGTATTTTCTTGCGTTCACAAATAAGGCAGAGATCTTCTTAACACATCTGCTGTACCATAAAACATGTGCATGTGCAAGCAGATCAGGCAGGCAACACTATAAGCCAGGGAAGGTTTCCTCTTCTGTCAGAGAAGGCAAAGATGTTGCGTTATCTTCAGAAAAAATGTTAGGCCTTTTACAGCCTAACTGTACATCCCATTTGTGTTGTTCTGTTTATTTTCCATTGCATTAAAATAATTTCTAATGTTTGTTTCACATTTCCATTTTCAGAAAATCTGTATTTGTTTAAAGCATTGATGTATATTTTTTTGTCAAATTATATTTTGCATCTCACATTTATTGTAAATGTGTTAAATAATAATGCATATTTGTCTTTTTTATTTTCCTTCAAAAAGTACTATTGTTAAGTACCAGACTGATAAACAGTACCAGTAAGAGTAGCAGTACCATTAAAATCTTAATGATAACCATCCCTAGCCAGAAGTTGCTTTTATAAATAAATACAGGGGTAAAACACACTAAAAGACCCATGTCCATATCTAAAGCAGTACCCATCCTTTTTATACTGAAATATCTGTAGAAAATTGTGAAACATAACAAAACAAACATATTCAATAGTGTAACCAAAGCCTCTCCAAGTAGTGTGCTAGAGGATACTGTATTATATCTTATAAGATTCAGATAAACAGCTTAAGGCCATTGACAGCACTACAAAGTTCATGACAATTATAATAAGAGTGGTGAATGGATATTATGTGAAGGGTCCAGTTTATTCAGAGACAATGATGACAAGAGTGAAGTAAGACATTTTGGTAAGACACTGACCATGATAAAACAGAATGGAAGCAGCTACAAATACACCTCTCAATGTTATAGCAACTATGGAAATATATGACTGGGAAGGATATCTATACCATATGCATTAAAAAAGCCATAAACCTTTCAATCATAGGTATTTTACATTCAGAATCTAGGCAGCATTATCCCCCATCCTAACATTAGAGTATTTGAAATACTTCTTGCAAAGGTTCTTCAGTTATGATAACAGTAAAATGATTTAAAAGCAACTACAGATTGTAACAAAACTACTTTTAAAGAACTCAAAGAGAATAAATACATGCACTTGGATCAAACTACCACTACTACTTGATTCTGGAACAGAAATTAAGAATTAAACTAAGTAAATACAAATCCCTGTGAATGAGGACATTTACTAAAAAATAAGATTCCCAAAATGACACTATTCCCAATCATATATTTAATAAACTGACATTCAAGATCAAAATGGAAAACAAAAACATAAAAAGGAAGCAATACTTGCATTAGAATTACTGAGGTAAATAGTACATGCCAAGCCTGTAGGGTTAAGCTACAAAACAAAAGAAAGAGAGTGTGGTGAAAATATGAAGAGAGAATAGTAGTCAGTGTAAGAGAAAGATGAAACAGAAATACCCATGCAATAAGGCATGCAGCAGAAAACAGTAAATAAGCACAAAAAGATGCTTCATACAAACCTCCAACATTAAATTGCTATGCCTGATATAAATAGTTTCACCCTCAAGTTTCTTAGCTCTTTTCTGTGAAGGACAAAAAATACAATGAACTGATGGTGTTTCATTGTGGAAGGTTTGAAATCAGTGTTAAACTTTAAATGTAGCATTAAGTGGCAGAAGTTGTCAGTGTAAAATGAAATTTGAATGAACAACATGAAGCATGTGGGGCAAAGCACAGTGGAGACGCCAAAGGCATGGGGATGATAAGCGTAGTGGGTATAGTGTCAAGACAACCTTGTTTTAGTTTGAACAGGTGTTCTCTTTTAAATGTCTAGTAATACATGAATGTCACATTTAATGCTGCCAAACTTATCTAATCTTGACACTAAATGAATGCCTTATTGTTTGAGTTATTGAGTTTGAGTTTTTTCTTTTTGTAAAATAGTAATAGCAAAAACAGTGTCATATTCATGTTAAACTCCACCCTGGATATGCTCACTTATGCAGCTTTATTTTGATGTGAATTTGTTTAAAATGTGTTTAAGTGTTCGATAACACTAAAGCTACATGAAATCTACATAAGCCTTTTATGACAATTGACCTTAACCTACATAGACATTTATAAAGTTTTATTCCAACAAGCATCTATTGTCATTACACTTTCTGGGGTAAAACTGATGAGAATTGCTTCGATGGCAAGTGACACTTATTGGACACTTATGTAGCCTTAGGAACACTACCATACAGTAAAGTGTTACCAAACATTCTTTAATAAACTGACATAGCAATCCCCTGGCTGAGAACATCTCATCTCTACAGCAAGAGAGCATGATTGTAGTTCCCTAAAATGCACTTGTTCATTTTTTAAGGAAAAACAGGCAGCATACATTAAGTTGGGGCAGTTAGCTCATGCTCTATCCTGCCCCAGTGATGAGCCATGCAAGTCAAGACAATTTTGTTTATATAGTGCTTTTTACAACTGATGTTGCAGAGTGAGCAAATGCAGAGACTGCACTCACACAACTTTGTCAGTAATTCAGTATCACACTCTAAACACAATGCCATCCAGCAATCATGTAGAACCAGCTTGTATAGCCAGATGACAAATTAAAAAATAATAAATGGCTGCAACTTTTTTCATGGTGGAAGACAAGCAATGACAAGCAGGGTGGGGACAAGGATAGTTGCTCATCCTCATGCTGTTAAAACCGAAGGAGAATGAGGTTTACCTTACGCATCCTTACTATCTCTGCGTTCGCTTGCGGGAACTGTCCAAGCCCCCAGGGGTAGGAACAGAAAGTTATGTTAAAGCATTAATGATGCATTAAGACCATCCTTGTACACTCCAAGTCATGTCATGTTATCGAAACTACCACTGGTTTGCGTTTGAGTCATCCCAATGGAATGGTATATGAGCCAAACTCGACCAGTGCCATTACTCACTAAAAAAACATTGTCCCCTTGTTTTGCAGGTTCATATTCATGATTGTAGGTGATCCATAGGTTATTATGCACATATCCTAAGGTCACTTCAATGATAAATGAACAACAACAAATGAACAAATGAGCAGCACAAACCTTCAACCAAGTCTGATCAGCTCTCAGATGCTCATGATTGGGGGAGAATCAACAGTAAGGCCACAAAGTGGCTCAGATCTGATTAGAACATTAATAATAAATCAGATTTGTGCCATTTCAACTTACTAATGTGAATTTTCACTCTTCAGTTGTATGCCAGCATTTAAATGAACTGCCTTAAATGGTATAGGGCCCCTTAGTCACCAGAACAGCCCTGACTGTGGTGCACTGGGTGTTCTATTATCTTTTTTATTATAGCCAGCAGTAACTGTGCTACAGTAGTGCTTCTATGGGATCAGACCAAACGATCATGGCCTTTACTTCCGATGTGCATTATAATGCATTAATGAGCCTTGTGGACTGATGACCTTGTCACTGATTCACCAGTTGTCTTTCCTTGGATCAATTTTAGTAGGTACTAACTTCTGCATACCGAAAACGTTCTACAAGACTTGCTGTTTTGGAGATACTATGACTCAGTCATCTAGTCACCACAATATTGTGCATTTCAACGTAGCTCAGATCCTTATGCTCAACAATTGTTCCTGTATTCAACACATCAACTTCAGGAACTGACTGATCACTTGCTGCCTAGTAAATCCCACCCCTTGGCAGGCGCCATATATGTAGGTACACACACATATGGCACACACACAAATATACAAACATATACACATCTAAACACATAAGATCAGGTCTGTAGTAAACAAAAACACTAGAAGTCATTTTACAGTATGTGCATGCATCTCATGCAGATGACTAAAACCTGAAGAACACACCTGACTCTTTCTCTCCCCGTTAGTGGCTGTGACTGCAGGAGCATCACGTTGCCGCCTCTCGCGCCGGGCAACTGTCTGCAGCGGCACACAGTAACATTCCCTTATCTCTCACATACACACTCCCAGAGCTGTAATGGGCATATCCACAGACCGGCTAGCCCAAAAGTTGTTACAGTCCCATCTTTATGCTGTATGACTGAGGGCATTTCACTAAAGCTGCCATCAGTATGTAACCATGATCTTATTTGTTGAACACAATTTTATGCAAGTGTTTTTCAGTCACTACTTTGACACATTTTGTTGAATAAAAGTGAAAGCACCACCTCTGCCATATTTCTGAAACAATATGATTATATATATATATATTATGTATAATTATTATTTATTTTCCAAACTTTATCCACTACAAAGAATAAAACAAAAAATGTGTCATTTGCATAGTTTTTTGCCACTATTTAACAACAGCCCTTTGGCTGAAATCATAGCCTCCAAACATATTTCTCTTCAGTAAAAATATTTTCTGTTTCCTTGTATTAAAAGCTTGCCTTGTATAACCATGTTTAAGATCTATCCACACATTTATAATAATTGTGGAGATATTGGTCATTGTAAAACCTTTTTAAAAAAAGCCATTTGTTTCTTAACAACGTTCATGTTTGATGATTGTTTTGTATCATTTGTACCATTGTAAAATTAAACTTCTTTCTTTCTTCATTTTCTTTGGTGACTGGGGAATATAAGCTGGCAGGATAAAATAAAGGATAAAAGATCCACTCCCATGCTTGACATGCAGAAATGTGTCAGGTGTGCTCCTTGACCAAGCGATGTTTACTTCTTTTCACTTCTTTTTTTTTTTTCAGATTTAACTGCAATTTTTCCAAACTTTTGCAACTCTGGCAAGTTTGCCATAAAAGAACAAAGTGTTCAGATGTACAGTCAAGCTTATGAGAAACTGTAGTAGACTTTTTCAAATTGACTTTATAGTTAAAAATGGTTATGTTTTACAGCTAATCAAAATTAGAAATGTTTGAATCAACAGTAACAAACAACGTTAAAGAAATGGTCTTTTCAAATAGTGTGACATGCAGGCTCCAAGTCAGTGAGCCATCAATAAAAATACCAAGGTATTTGAACATAGGACCTGTGGTTATGGTTTCATTGTGGATGACTACTGGTCTGTGACCACCCACTCATCCAGGGTCAAGCACAATTTCACAATCTTTTTTAACATTCACAATCAGGTGGTTATCATCATGAAATGTTGCTGTCCTTCGCCATTAAACCTAAGATGACAGAGTCATCAGAAAACTTAATTAAATCGTTATTAGGGTTACATCTTCTGCTCTCATTAGCATACAAAGTAAAAATAAAAGGTGACACACATCTAACACACTACAGGGAGTATTAAAGGTCTGGAGCATTGATAATACACTCACCTGCTGTCTTCAGCTAGTCAAGATGTGGTATTAATAATCTTATAAATAAATGGTGGACTCACTCAGCTTTTTAACTAATAAATGTGCCTGTACAGTATTAAATGCCAAAAAAAAAGCCATACACAAGAAACAGAATCCTCTAAGTGCTAAGATATAAAATGTATACATGCATCATCACAATCACCTCTATTGCACTGTAAGGTTTGTATTTGTATGTGTAATACCTTGATTTCAGGGGTTCCCTCTGATTTGGTGGTGTGTGATTTGCAGGCCTCACTCATATGGCTCTCTGTCTTTACCTCACCCTTCTTCTCACCCGAACGAGAAGGACGGCCAGTGGGTGTGGCTGCCTCTTTATGCTCCCACTCTGTTGAGGTCACCACAGGAGATGGAGCTGCATTGCCATGGGAGATTGGAGACATGACGGGAGCACTGACAGGGCGTGCTGTCTTATCTGGGGTGGACACCATTGCTAAATAGAGAAATTTGTGTAGTGAAACAGAGAGGAAAGAACATGTTTAAAAGCTAAAAACATGTCAAGCACAGGTTTACATGAGACTTAACATTGTACCTCATGTTAGTAAACCCAAACTAAGTAAACCTAAACTAACTTATTTGAGATTAATAATTATTTTTGAGCTGTAGAAACCTTGGTCTACTATCCAGTGTTTAGCAATGCTGCTGAGCTCCTCAGTTTCATGTTTTTTGAGGCCAAGCCCAAGCAGTCTTCTCTTTCTTCATGCCATAACATTTCTTGTAGTTACAGCTCTACAGCTTTCCTAAAGCATAGGAAATAAATGAAGCCTTAGTAAATGCAAAGAATTCTTAGATTATTTCACCCCTTTCTGTCCAGTTCATCCCAAACCATCTGGATGGAGTGAAAGTCAGGAATCTGTGCTGCTCTTCCATGAAACAAATTTACTGCAGAGTTAATTTCTTTTAGTGTTTGCGCTCATTATCTTACTGTCTGTTTTTGTTCCTTGCCTTTTCATCAGCATTCTGATTGCGATATACAGTACTATTTCCTGCAGTACACTATCATGCTAATAATGTATTTGAGGGTGTAGGAACATTGTGTTTTAGCTCTGTCTGAGGTGTTATTTCATCAGCAGAAATTGGGGCACCAGTGGGAATTGTTTGCATTAATCTTCAAAGCTAAGTTAAGTTCCATTGCTATAGTAAAGCTGTAAATTAACGACTTTCGTAATGACTGGTGAACAGCCTGCTGTCTATAAAATCTATATATTTAAGTTTTTGGTGATCTAAACTTTCTATTTGTGATGTTTTTATTTAATGTAACCACTTACTTGCATAAATTACCAAACTACATAAATTACCAGTAAAACCTGGAAAAAAAAATGGGTGTTCTACTTTTACTGGTAGCATAGGTTTCTGTATAAATCTCCTGTTTCCTAAATCACTATGGTAGCTACATTGCAAATTTCATGTATCTGCAGACCAGTACACACTCATGCTCAGTTAAACATATATGCATTATTTTAGTTAGACACATTCTGTCCTGTCTTCAAGTATTTAGAATGTGCTCCAAAAGTTTACTGAGGTAAAACCTTATGGGAAAGAGTAATTTCATATCTACTGAGGTGACTTCATTGATTTTCAGAGCAGTATTGGTACAGTACTGGTATTGCAATAAACCAGTCCTGAAAATAACTATGATATTTAAAAAACAAAACATTGATATTGTTTTATCAATACACATACAACAATGTTGTAAAGACTCCTCATGCTACAATGCTATGAAAGTATAATTATGTTTTTTTAATGTAAAATTTCAGTCCAACCATCTACCTTATAAAACCTTATACTTATACAATTAAAAGCAGGACACTGAATATAAAAGTGAGACAAAAATAGGAAACATTATTTTGTTATTTAAATTGTACACTGTGAAGCAAGAATCTTTACAGTTAAAAGCTGAAGAAGTCATGTGGTGGAATATGCATAGACAAGCCATTATATTAAAACCTTGTAAAAAACATTTGTCAAAGGCTGGAATGCCTAGAAGCATGTGAAAGTGAATCTTTGTCATTGTGAACACACTCAAGCACCCCACGAAATGTGACCTCTGCATTTAACCCATTACACGTGCACACATGGAGCAGCGGGCAGCTACCAACAGCACCCGGGG
>JBBPDA010000138.1:5200342-5211291 GCA_037974385.1 Arnoldichthys spilopterus
ACTATAAAATACTGTTATTGACCTATAAAGCACTGAACGATCTTGCACCACAGTATCTAAGTGAACTCTTGGTCTCTCATAATCCACCACGCCTAGGGTACAAGTCTTTTGCTGGTTCCCCACTTTGCAAAGGTCACAGCAGGGGCGAGAGCCTTCTCTTAAAAAGGCCCACAGTTCTTCCAAATTATGTTTGGGACTCATACACAGTCTCAATATTTAAGTCCAGGCTAAAAACATCAGTCAAGCCTTCTGTTAGTCCTAGATAGGTGGTAGATCTGGAGAGTTCTCAGGCATAGAGTATTCTGGTAAACTGGCATGTTTGGATGCTGTCGCCCTCCACTCTGACGTGTTCACTCAGGTTTGCTGACAGTCGAGTAGTTGTGCTGCCTTATGCCCCAGGATGCCCTCATGTCTGTGTGTCTTTCTAGGTCTCCCCTTTAGTTATGCTGTTATAGCGAGTCTTGCCGGAGCTCCTGCCTGCACTCAGACCACAATGTACATTGTTCTTAATCACTCTTAACATTTCAGCATCTCTAACAAGCTCTCTCTCTCTTTCTCTCTTTCTTTCTTTCTCTTTCTCTCTCTCTCTCTCCCTCTCCCCCCTCTTCCTTTGGAGCTACCCTGCTGAGAACCAGTGATCCTGCCCCTTTCTGCTATCTGGACCAGCCTGACCCGCACTGATATCCTCTTAGTGGTTCGAAGTTCTGCGGCTTTAAACCCATTGCTCCTGCTGAGGAGCTCAAACAGAACACCCCTTTCTGCCAAAGACCTGATCTAAAATCATCATGGCACCTCTACACAAGGAACTGCTGCTATAATAAGAACTATTATTTTTATATATATTTATTTTATTATTTTTCTTTCTTTTCTTTTGCTTGTTTTTGCTATCTGTTGTCAACCAGAGAAGGATGGGTTCCCCTTCTAAACCTTGGTTCCTCCCAAGGTTTCTTCCTACTGCTAGGGAGTTTTTCCTTGCCTCGGTCGCCCTTGACTTGCTCTTTAGGGGCTCGGACCTGGTTCCTGTAAAGCTGCTTTGTGACAACGTCAGTTGTAAAAAACGCTATACAAATAAACTTGACTTGACTTGACTAAAAGAAAGGCTTGTATGTCTAAAATAAAAGAATATTATTATAAAATTCAATAAAAAACCCTCAAATGAAGTTTGAATCAGAATCAGTAATCTACACTAACATACATTCAAAAATATGAATATGTCTTTAGTTAAAAGAAACTGGATCACAGAACACAAAATATTTGCAGCAAATTATGCTAACAAAACTTATACCAGATGCCACACAGCTCAAAGGCAAAATATACCATTTCAGCACACTCTTGTCTTTTCTATACCAGTCAACCTCTTTCAGTTGTATGTTTATAATGGTATAGCACTCATGGCAAGTGGCACAAACCGACTCATAGTTAAAAATTTAGATTTCTGTGCTCATTTTAAATTTATGTAAAAGTCAGAAGTTTCACGCTTGCCACTACAATTTAACACTGGAGTCACTGAGAATTTGAGATGCTCAGAGCGAGCAGGGGGTCACCAAAAACCATAACAAGTTTGCTACAATTGCCTACCTATCTGTAAGAAGAATAAATAAAATATTCAATGAAGCATCATCTGGGTGTCTGTATAATCCAAACTTCAAACCAAGAACAAATAATTTTAAAGTGTGTAGTGCTAATTTGAGTGTTGCAGTAAATATGTGTATCTACGCCTACAACATGCACCTATATGGCAGATACATCTGGCCAGTGTGTCGCTGAAAGGTATTCTCTACTGATAAATTGGCAACTCTGAGGACACCACCTGTACCTTTATAACCCTTTTAAGGAGCCACAACTAGACGCAGAGAGAAAGAAGGTTTAGGTAGTTTCTGGTCTAAGGAAATTCTGGTCTAGGATCTCTGATCTAGAATCTCAATTACATAGCTATTATGTGATTTTACATTTGAAATGAACCTTTAGTAAGCATATTAATACAGACATGTTTCCCTGAATTGCAATTAGTGTGTTCTTAGAAGTTAACTTTCTCATTCTCACCTGGTTCTCAGCACTGCTGACAGAGTGCAAATCTAGGGCTGCATCTCCCTCAATGCGGAGCTCAGGTTCAGGGTCTGCAATTGGGGCTTTGGGATCGCCCTGGCATTCCTTTTCCTGAGCCTGCTCTGCATCAGCCCCCTCTCCGTCTGAGCACTGTGAGCGGCGTTTCAGGAAGGAGGAGAAGAGGCGGGAAAGACCACGGCCAGCGGATGTACGCTGGCGTGGTTTCAGCTGCTGTTCTTCCTCAAAGTCCCCGGGAGGCAGTGGCGAGCCAGAGCATCCGTCCTGATGTGGCTCAGAAGGGCCGGGCTCCGGAGCTCCAGGCTCCTCCTCTTCCTGCCGCTGCTCACGCACCTGCTTCTTCTGTACACTTTCCGCCTCGTCTGTCGTCATGGCAGCCACTGAGGACAGAAGTATGCAAGACTATTATGGTGATTTCAAGAACGGAAATTAATAGACAAAATCCTCATGCTATGCTAATCCATGTAAAAGCCATTAAAGATTTGTTGAGATTTGTTTAGATTTATTAGAATAATTTTGACATTTTCACCAGATAATTTTACATTACTGTGTTTACACCTGCCTTTAGTTTAGAGGAGATGAGAACTTAATGCTGGATGGTGGAATGAATAAAACATTTTAAAAGCTGCTTTACACAAGAGTATTTACAGGCAGCTTGTTGTCTCTTTTGAAGTTGCAGCCTCTGCTCTTCTTGGAGGACTTTACACTAGTTCTTGGAACATTGCTGAGAGGATCAGATTTTAGCCATGGGATCTCAGGTACTGATGTTGGATGATTATTTCTGGATCTCAAACCTAGAGCTGGGCAATATGATGATAAATTATCATGATAAACTGTGGTCACAATATGCTTTTCTGAGCATATCTTAAACTGTCAAATGTCATGTTTAATTTTAAGGAGAGCATCATTAGTCTTGCTAACAAACAAATTGTACTGTGATATTAAAAACATTGAATAAAAATGATTTGTACCCATGCTTTGATTTTTTAGAAAAAATATGGCACTGTTGGCTCTTTTTTTCCTTTCTTCCATCTTAAAACATATCGTGATTAATCCCATATCAGGGAAATTTCTCAAAATATTGTGATACGACATTTTTGCCATATCGCCCAAACCTACTCAAACCTCACTTCAACTTGTTCCAAAAGTATTTCAAAGCTCTCAGTCACTCCATAGAACAATGTTCCACTGCTCCACAGTCTAATTCTTGGAGCCCCTCTAGAAAGCAGCTTAATTCACTAATTAGAAGGGCATCTGCAAACATCTAGACATACAGTGTATTTTATGTAGAGACAGCCAAGTAGAATTTTACATTAAATTTCTATTAAAAATGTAATTGCTGAAGTGAATTGTGCATATACAGTGGAATACAGTATTATATATTTACATTTTGAAAAATATTTGCAACACATTTTTTCCTGTTTTACAGATTTGAATTAAAATGCTGTGAATATGCAATTGGATTACAGAATCAGATAAATAAAGGTTTGCACAAATATTTGTATAGTTTTTATCAGTAGAAACTGTGGGTCTGTGGGCAAGCAGATGCACATGAACACACACAAACAGCATTAATCATGCTAATGTTATCCAATGAAGGTGTTACATCAGCCTCATAGAGTATGTGCAGAGTGAACACAAGGTCTCATAATATGTTCCAAAAATTACACTGCATTATGGGTAGGTGTCCTAAAGGGGGCTATTACTGCCCCAGACCAAGTCGTTGCTGAGGGAGCAGTGAACTGACTAAGGGCTGTATCAGCATGCTTTCTTCAACAATGTGGGCCAGAATGAATTGGCAGCAGGGACTTGTAGTTTAATCATACTGTTTAAATCAAAGAGTAAAAAAATAAGACCCAATCTGAGACATCCTAAATGTCTTTGCCTTCTGTGTCAAAAGAAGACTCTTTTCTCAAACCAAATCCCTTCACTCTGAGCAGAAGCAGCCTTCTATCAACTTCAGTGGCATGCACAGACTTTGGCAAGGGCAGGGGCGGAGGTGTTTTTAAAGAGCACTAAATTGTAACTATACGTAACGCCACATTTATTATTTTGTATATAATTTAGGTTGACACTCTACTATGAAGATTTCCTTATAAGCCTTGCACTTGGCAAATAAAATTTTTAAAAAAGAGTTCAGCAACTGCTGAAATATGTATAAGTAACTAATGCATTAAAATATGCATTCCCATGCAAAAACATCAATGCCAACTGAAAATTTATAAAAATGATCAATTATTACATCAAGTAATCAAGACATCCCTAATGGCAAAGTAAACACAAAGGACCCAAAATGATTTCAGCTAAATCCTCACATTCATGCACACACATATGCCCTCATGCAGAGTTACTGTCATTCAACTTTGTCAACTATTAGCATAATAATGGTAAGGGTCACTAATTACTAGCTTCATTATGTGGGTCTCTGTGTTAGTCCAGTTTGTTCCTGGCTGGGGCACAAAGGGTTGAATAAGAGTGTTTTAGGCAGAATTGCTGCTAATTCAGCCACTACACAGGCACAGAGTCTGGACACTTTAACCTTTGTTACATCATAACCATACACACTCAAAACATTACCAAAACACTTCAGACAACAACTGTGAACTTTTGCTGTATGTGTCTGTAAGTACATGTTTTGAGGGAACAGGATGTGTAGCAGTACTTTGTGCAGACAAAGATAAAGACCATGTTTGTTTTGGAAAGTGCTAGGGACAAGAATGACGCATAACTTTTTCACAGCAATAGTTAACAACTCTTATAAACTCAATACATAAAATCATTAATCAAGTGGTTTGAAAATATAAAAAAACTCATCAAACTTAACATAATTATGTGAATAACATATAGCACACACTAGAGCTGGGCAATTTAAGTACTAAATTTAAGATACTCTTCCATCTCTTCCCTATGTTAACTACTAGTGCCAGCTTATACGAGAGCTGTCTCAATGAATTTGAACATTTCAACGAGCAAGCCAGATGCTACAGAGGCAAGGAAAAAGTCCCTAAGCTGTAGGAAGAAACCTTGAGAGGAACCAAGGTTCAGAAGGGGAACCCATTCTCCTCTGGTCGACACCGGATGGCAATAACGAACAAGAGAAAAGGGAAAAAGAATAAATAAAATAAATATATATAATAATAATAGTTCTCAGTATAAATTGGCGGCAGCAGTTCCTTTTTTACAGGTGCCGTGATGACTTTAGATCAGTTCTTTGGTGGATAGGGTTGTTCATATGGGCTACTCAGCAGGAGTGAGTGGGTTAAAAGCTGCAAAAACTTCAACCAGATATGGGGTGGGTTAGTCTGGTCCAGATAGTAGAACGTGACACAATCACAGGTATCTCAGAGCAGCTTGATCGAGAGAGAGCGAGAGAGAGAGAGAGAGAGAGAGAGAGAGAGAGAGAGAGAGAGAGAGAGAGCAAACCTTGTGGACTGTCTAATGAAGGAATGTGGAAAGAATAAGTTGTTAACACACTGTAGCACCACACTTTAAAATTGCTACAAAATATTACTTAAACACTTTTTAAACTAGCAAGATACAAGCTAGAAATATAGGGCATATTAGTCAGAAGTGAATCAGTCTTTTTTAAGTGTGGGAGGGGATTATGATATTAGGAGACTCAGCATTTTTATATCTTTTTCACACAAACAGTATGTAAATTTCAGATTTTAATGTAAAATGCCATGCCACACCATGTCATAATACATTTATTCATTATCCAAATATGGGGAAGCTGGAGCTGATCCCAGATGACTATGGGCACAAGGCAGGGTTTACCCAGGACAAGAGGTCAAACTTTTAAAGGGCATCACAGTGACAGACAACCATTCGCACACACACTCACACCTATGGTCATTTCGAGTATCCAGTCAACCTAAACCACAAGCCTTTGGACAGTGGGTGAAAACCGGAGCACCCAGAGAAAACCTACATGAACATGTGAGGAGAGCTTGCAGACTCCACACAGAAAGGCATCCGAAGGCTGACCCAAGGTCGAACCCATGACCTTCTTGCTGTAAAGCAACAACCACTGCACCACCATGCCACCTATAATAAATGTATAAATTTATTAAAAATATTATGCATTGACTTTAGACTTTTTAGTGCCTGAGAAATGTTTTCATATCCTACCAAAAAAACAAGACTGTATTTCCTACCATTATTTTTGCTACCCTGATTCTGTTTTATTCATTATTACTTAATAATTATTAAGCTCAAACAAATTAGGGAGCAAGCTAACCATACCATTCATGCCATTTTAATTTCAATTACATGATCTGACCTCAAAAAGAAAAATAACTTTCTGCTTTTTTCCTGCTTCCTACTTTTATGCAACCTTTTTATTATGTATAACAAAAAGAACAATAAAAGGTACAGTGCTAGGATAGGAAAATGCACCGGTGCAAGATAAGGCTCAGTAACACTGAGCTTTTCACACTTTAACTTGCTAGCCTATTTGTTACTATGCTATCTATCTAAATAAATCCAAATGCCATTGGCTAGCATTAACATGAGCTGGCTAACATTAGGGATAATGGACCTAGATAGCCACCTTGTCTGGTTATTTTATTTTAGGCTATAATCTTAGAAGGATAATGTTAGCAAGGCAACATTACAAAAATATGTTCTATATTCCAAACTACCCACATAGCCAACTGTTTTATACTTTAAATCTGTTGACAGCTTTAGTTAGAAGCCCTTTTCTCACACATGTAGCAATATGCACTTCAATGGAGTTTGTTCTCTCTGACTCTGATCCTGAAGGCTGTTCAACCAATCCAACTTGATATACAACATAGAACATGTGTGGCAGGTCCCGATTGAGGAGCCTTATGACCTGAGGATAAAAACTTCTGAGATTACTGTGGTCTTAATGAGTTGATGAGTTTGTAAACTTTTTAAAGCATTTGCCTCTTGGTTGTTTCGTGTTCCTCACACAAACTGTCTACAGTTACGCCCAACATTGTTGAGTTGCATACACAGAAGGAAATTTGGGGAATTTGGGGAGTTTGAGGTCAAGACAAAAAAGGCAGTGTGTGATGTAAAAAGTTTAGGAAGCGCTGAGCTAAACGATCTATCCCAATTTAAGCTCTGACTGGCCTCAGTGCTGCTTGAGTTTTTAGACCCTGTGTCTACTCGTCTTCCATTTTATTAGACATGTCTAACCTGTTGGTCCATCATGCAGACGTAGCCCAACAGTAACACTGAGGTGTTCAAAAGTTTCCTTGTGTTAAAGATGACAAATCATAATCTGCCCCTGAACATACATTTCCTTAGCTTATTATCTCAACTGATGGAACCTATTCATACAGCACCAAAAAACTGACAATTTTCTCTTTCTTCTCAAATTCTATCCTCTCTGTGCTGCTAAATCTTTGCACAACTGATGTTTTAACCTCTTAACACCAGTGAGATCACTTAAAAGGCAACTGCCTAAAGAACCATATTAAGTTTTGCTTTGTTTGGGGTTCTGTTAAAACATTAATCTCCTCCCCTTTCTTAGACAACAAGAGTATATTCTCCACTAATATATCCTGTAACACCACTCAATTTGTTTCCATTTTTGGTCCTGCTGTTTTCATGTCAATTTGAATAACTGCTGGCTTATATCTTACTGTCCTTATGATTAGTTTGTGAGCAAGTTTTAAAGTCTTGAGTAGAATACATATCTGGGGACAGTTATTTGTGGTTTCATGAATCTTTCATTTGTAATAACAAAGATGTTTAAGGGATTTCTCAAACTTTTTCCATTAGAGTGGTGTTTAATAAAGTTTACCCAGAGAACATTAAGAAGCTCCGTCACCTTTACCATGTTTGCTACTTGTTGCATGAAATTTTGGCAACCAATAGCAATTGCTATCTTGTCAATTAATAGCTACTGTAATATCTATAACTTAAATTCATTTTATGTAACCTTTCTTTTTTTAATATAGTTTATACCCTGATCAGCCACAACATTAAAACTACAAGGACTAAACGGTTACAGTTAAACAACTGAGTAAGAGCATCTCAAAAAAGGCTAATCTTTTGAAGGGTTTCTGGTGGTTAGTACTACTAAAAGTGGTCCAACTGGTCTGATTTCCAAGAGCTACTGTAGCTCAAACTGCTACAAAGGCTCATGCTGGCTGTTACAAAGGTGTCAGGACATCACAGCTTGTTACATATGGGGCTGTGCAGATGCAGACCAGCCTAAGAGCCAATTCTGACCCTGTTCATGGCCAAAAGAATCTACAATGGACAGATGTGAACATCAGAACTGTATGTGTGCTTCACCTGCCTGTGGAAGCGGTGGCACCAGGATGCACTATGGGACGAAGGCAAGCTGACAAAAGCAGTGAGATTCTCTGAGCAAACTTTGGGTGCGGGCATTCATGCAGATTCATGTCCTTTGACACATGCCAAATACCTAAACTTGTTGCAATGTTGTACAAATTAGTCTGATCCACAGAGGCCCTTACTTGTAATTAACAGGACTTAAAAAAAATACAATAAAATAACATCAGCACAGCACAACTTTAGAGGTCTTGTGAAGAGCTGTTTGTGGAATGTGGAGGAACTACACAATATTAATAACTATTTCCCAGTATCAATTAATGAATATTTATAAACACACTTGCCTTCACCTCCACCAACAGTAATCCCTCCATAGGACCAGAGAGACACTTCTCTCCACTTGTACAATCCTTTATATGCTGCACATGATATACCAATATACCCCACCCCCCTGACAGGTACCAATGTAATTAACTAGGCTGTCAATGTTATTCAAGTTAGTGGTCGGTGGTGTTAACTTTAATGTTATGGCTGATCAGTGTATGGGCAGCACAGAGGTTCTGGGTTCGATTCCCTGGATGAACACAGGTGCCTTTCTGTGTTCAGTTTGCAGACTTTTCCTATGTTTGTGTGGGATTCCTCTGAGTGCTCCTGTTTCCTCCCACTGTCCAAAGGCTTGTGATAGGTTGACCGCATACTCTAAATTGCCTATAATTGCCTTCACCCCCCTGTGATTCCTAATGGATTACCAGTTTGAATAATGAATGAATGATTGATCGATTGTATAGAATGAAAGATATTTCATTCTTAATTGTACAAAAGTCCATGACAATATGACAATAAAGGAGTCTTCTTCTTCAAAAAAAGAAATCAATGTTATAGAAAAAAGACAGAGATCAGGCAGAAAACTGTAAAAAAACAAAAAACAACCATTGTTGTTTCATTGAGCAGAAAACACTTTTTTTTTTTACCATTAATAGTGTAAGTCTCCCTCTGTAGGATTCCCTCTCACAGCCACAAAACTGTTCAGTTGTGATGCTGATACTACTCCACTGCCCTTTCTTTCTGAGTGTTGAATATACGGTCATGTGAAAAAAATAAATATATCCCATGAAAATTACAGATTTTTTTTAACAAGCCAAAAATGTCACCCTCTTTAATATAGTGCCTACAAGGAGGTTTACTCCAACAAATAAAATATATCATTGGCATTTTGTTCTAAAGTCTATTTAATAAAATCTGGTGGCCTATGGTGTCAAATGTAGCACAGAGGTCAGCAGGTAGTAGGTCATTTAATACTGTTACTAGGGCTGTTTAGGTGCTATGATGAGGCGGGAATTCAGATTAAAATATTTCATAAATGTGAATTTGTGCAGATATATTTCCTCAGTCCCAGTCATTGTTTCCCCTGCTATTACCCATTCTTGTGCCTATGTTTCAGTTATTGTCTTGGTTATTTTCTCAGTTTCATGTTTAGGTTCTTTTGTGTCTTGTCTTAGGTCTATGTTTCTTGCTTGTGTTCTTTTTTGCCGTCCTCCTAGGACAGCGCCCGGTATGCGTATTTTACAGCACCGGGGCATTGCTCCTAGGGGGAGGGCTATGTGACGGTCCTCGTCCCACGTGTTCCCTGTCTGTCTTGTTTACATTCCCACGTGTTAATTGCCTCGTGTTCATTTATGTCTAGCCCCGTCTCCCAGCTGCGTCTCGTCTCGTGTTCAGGTGTTCCCCATGTCCTGTCGTTATATAAACCCTTGCATTAGGTTCTGTGTTGTGGATTCATTGTTCTATTCTGTTGTTACTGTTGTTTTCTGTGTTACGTACTGTCTTTCTTAGTCCTGGCACCTGCTTCCAAAACAACCCATATTTATTACAGATAGATAACATGGGTCAATACTGGATTTCTTGATCAGTGGCTTAGCAAGAGCTAGTTTAAAAACTTTTGGGTTGGGCAACATTTACAAGTCCCAATAGAGTGAACCACAGGTTTCTCCTCAAGGCAGCTAGAAGACAGTAGGTTTGGCTCATCTGTCTGCTTCCTGGCTTCTTTTAAATAAAACAAATGGGAAATTACTGTTTTCAAAAATATGTATGGACTGTGTCTACATGGCATCTTATCTTGTTCAGATTCAAACCATCATAAGCTAGTATCCCAGTTTGGCAACCACTGCTCTAAAGGGTTAACTAATTTCACATGTCATGGCACAGAGTCACCTAAAACCAAAGCACTTTTAACAGCAGGCATTTCAATGAGTGGGGCAAACCTTTTGCAAAAAAAGCATCACTGACTAAGAAATAATTATTTTTCATAAAATCACCTGTTCCACAATTATTGGTACCCCTAACAATTCCTAGGAAATAAATTTAATTGAAGTATTTCTGTCATTTCTACAGTGGTTTATAAAGTTGATCAGAGTATCTAGGAACATTTAATCAGTAATTCATCACTTCCTGTTTCCCTGGGGTATACAGTGGGTACGGAAAATATTGAGACCCCCTTCAATTTTTAACTCTTTGTCACATTGCATCATTTAAATTATTTTTTCCCTCATTAATGTACACACAGCACCCCATATTGACAGACAAAAAAAGAATTTTTGAAATTGTTGCAGATT
>JBBPDA010000138.1:5211391-5221883 GCA_037974385.1 Arnoldichthys spilopterus
ATGATTTTAGCAAATGGCTGCAATATGACAAAGAGTGAAAAATTGAAGGGGTCTGAATACTTTCCGTACCCACTGTAAATATAACATGACAGAGACCATTTCTCTTACCCACTCTTCAACATGGGGAAGACAAAGGAACACACCATTCAAGTAAGGCAGATGTGTGTCGACCTTCACAAGTCAGGCAATGTCTACTAGAAAATAGCCACTCGCCTGCACCTGCCCGTATCTACTGTCAGAGGAATCATTAAGAAGTTTAAAACAACAGAAACAACGGTAAACAAGACTGGACGAGGGTGCAAGGTTATTTTGCCACCACACACAGTGAGGAGGATAGTAAGAGAAATAAAAAGTTATCCAATGCTCACTGTTAAAGAATAGCCACAAATGGTAGAATCTTGCGGTCACAAAGTCTCCAAAACAACCATCAGGCGCTGTTTGGGAGGCATGCGCAAAAAAACCTTTTCTCACTCACAATCATAAACACAAATGTCTGGAGTTCGCTAAGTGGTACTGGGGCTTCAACTGGGACCGTTGATGCTGTGGACCAGTTTCTCTTCCAGAGACCCTGGGAACCTTGTTAGGGTGCATGGCATCATGGATGCTTTAAAATACCAGGACATTTTAAATCAAAATCTGGTGGCCTCTACCCGAAAGCTGAAGATGGTCCTCACTGGGTCTTTCAACAAGATAATGACCCTAAACATGTGGCCAAATCTACACAGAAATGGTTCACCACACAAAATCAAGCTCCTCCCATGGCCATCTCAGTCCCCAGACCTCAACCCCATTGAAATCCTGTGGAGTGAGTGAGTGCAGAGTAGAGGACCCAGGTTGCTGGATGATTTAGAGAGATTGTGCAAAGAGAAATGGTTGAAGACCCCTCTTTCTGTATTCTCCCATCTTGTGAAACATTATAGGAGGAGATTAGGTGCTGTTTTGTTGGCAAAAGGGGGTTGTACAAAGTATTAACATCAGGGGTGCCAATAATTATGGAACAGGTGAAAGGTCTGCCTGAGAGGCAGAGTTTTTTAAAAGTAAAGACAGTGAGGGGCAAAGATCCAGAGAATGTGAAGAAATCTCTGTTTGCAATGGAAAAGTGTAAATCACTGCATGGACTCAGGAACACCAAAAACCTGTAAACACAGCTCCTCGCTGCATCCACAAGTGCAGGTAAAAACTCTAATATGCAATAAAGAAACCATATATAAACATGATTTAGAAGTGATACCACCTTATCTGGCCCGATGAAATGTGAATTTCTTTTAAAAAATAATGGAAGCCACGTCCTCTGGGCTAATGAGAAGAAGGACCATGCAGCTTGTTTTCAGTTCATAGCGCAAAAGCCAGCATCTGTGGTAGTATACAAATGTTTTAGTGCCCATGGCAAGGGTAGCTGGCACATCTAAGAAGGCACCATTTATGCTGAATGATATATAATGTCTTTTTCAGAGAAGACTTTGCTTGTTTCAGGACAACGCCAAACATAATTCTGCATGTATCATCTGAATGCTAAACTGCTCTGCCTGTAATCCAGACATTTAATTCTTTCTCTAATGCATCATGAAGCAAAAAATACAAGGAAGGAGACTCCAAACTGCTGAGCAGTTAAAGGTATCAGACAAGATTGGAGCAACATTTTACTTTTAAAGCTCAAGGTATATTGCATATATATATATGCAATAAATATTGAAACTTTTGCTGGAATGGTACTATATTAATACTCAGAATCAATTTGGTTCCAAAAAGTGAAAACTACAGGAGAAATATTCTTGATTCTTTTTCTGGTAAAATTACTGAAAGCAATTACTGTAGCAAATAAATCACCCTGCAATACCCTTTCAATAGAGAACCTCCATTCAGAATGCTTCAGAGTTAGGATATTTCTAAAAAGTTATGGAAAATAAAGTATTATTATTATTATTATTAAGACCAGCAACCCATTCCAAAAAAGTTGAGTAAGGAGCAATTCAGGGCTAGTAATGAGGTAAATTGGTTAAATAATGATGTGATTTGAAACACGTGATGTCAACAGGTAATTATGTAATTATGATTTGGTACAAAAGCAGCATCCAAGAAAGGTCTAGTCCTTTAGGAGCAAAGATGGGCCGAGGATCGCCAGTTTGCCAACAAATACGTGCGAAAATTATTGAAATGTTTAAAAACAATGTTCCTCGAAGAAAGATAGGAAGAGATTTGGATATTTCACCCTCAACAGTGCATAACATAATTGAAAGATTCAAGAAATCTGGAGGAATTTCAGTACGTAAAGGACAAGGGCGCAAGCCTAAGCTGAACACCCGTGATCTCCAATCCCTTAGACGGCACTGCATCAAGAATCGTCATTCATCTATAAGCGAGATCACCACATGAGCTCAGGACTTTTTGTCAGGTACCACAACACAGTTACATCCACAAATGCCAGTTAAAACTGTACTGTGCGAAAAGAAAGCCCTATGTGAAGTGTCCAGAAGCGCCATCAACTTCTCTGGGCTGAGAGGCACCTGGGATGGACTATCATAAAGTAAAAAAACATGTACTGTGGTCAGATTAATCAGTATTTCAGGAATTTTTTGGGAGAAATGAACGCTGTGTGCTCCAGACCAAAGAAGAAATAGATTATCGAGACTGTTACCAGCAACAAGTCCAAAAGCCAGGGACTGTCATGGTATCAATAACTGCAACTAAACATTTTAGATAACTGGTGATCATTCCTGCACATTGGCTTGGACCAGTATCATTGCATTCCTCTGTACACAATGTTTCTGCAAGTACTTACAAATTCTTGAAAAGTCTTAAATCCAGTAATCTGAACATACAATATCTTTGGTACAAGCAGTTCTATGCAGTCATGTTCAGTTTAATGTTCAGGTTCAATATGAATAAATTCATTTACTTCGTAAGTATTTCTGGGTTTTTTGGTCTTTTTCCATTTCTTCTGTACTTTTTTGCCATTCTGGACATGAAACAGGGCTTACATTGCATTCATAATGGCTTTAAAATGTCTTAAAGTCTTAAATTTAACTAACTAAAACCTGCAGAACCCCTTGGACAAGAACAATTTCAAGTTAATGGGTTTCCTTGGATGAACTGCTGATTTTTTGATTTTGTTTGCTTAGGGCTGTTGTTCGGCTACACATCCAACTTTCTCCTGAGATTCAGTTCATGGACAGATGTTCTGACAATGTCCTTAAGATTTTGCTGGTATAATTCAGAATTTATTGTTCCATTAATAATAGTAGGCTGTCCTAGCCCAGAGACTAGAACAGGCCCAAATCAAAGCCACTATCATTACTAGGTTTCACAAATGGGACAACATTATGCTGAAATACAGTTCCTTTGTCAAACCTTCCACCTCTCATTTAAAAAAATGTGTAATAATTTTTGCTTGTTCACACAATCACAAACTGTAGATGAATGGTTTACTTTGGAGAGCAGTGGCTTTTTCCTTTCAACCATCCCATGCACACTGTAGCTGTTCAAAATAATTGTTAATCCTTGAGGGTTACATACTTTTGCCACTCACAAATATGTAATATTAAATAATTTTCCTGAATAAATAATTGTCCAAACTAAATATTTTTGTTTAATTTGTTTAATAAGAATCTCTTCACTTTTAGCACTCTGTAAACTGGATAAACAAACATTGCCAGTAAGGGCTGACTAATAAGTAAATAGATTCATACAGGTAATAGAGGTTACTGATATTATAACGTATTATTGCTGTGAGGCTGTGCTTTATTAAAAGAGACAAGAGACATATTTAAAAACAGAAATTTATTACATACCGACAACCTAGAAATAGCCACTAAATAACAGTTCAAAAAAGAAAGTGACTATTTGTTATTGTGAACACACTCAAGCACCACAACGAAATGTGACCTCTGCATTTAACCTATCACATGTGTACATGTAGAGCAGTGGGCAGCTATCAACAGCACCCAGGGAGCAGTGTAGTGGGATGGTACCTTGGGAATGTAAAAGCCCGGGCTGGGACCTGCGACCTTCAGGTCCAAAAGGCAATGTCCTAACCACTAGGCCACTACTGCCCAAGAGATCACATGCTCTGTGATGCACATTTAAAACACAGCCTTGACTGCTGCCATTGTGTACCACTGCTAAACATGTTTACTTCAGTGTATAAGTCTGCAGGCCGGGATCACCTATGTGCATTTAAACACCTCAGCCTGCATTACTGCCACCCACACACCATTACTACATCACATCATCACTACAATAACATACACCTTTCACTGCAAACACATGCAGAAACTTGGGAAGGGAATGCATACATTATGTAAAGCAAGGGGAGAATAAACACAGTTGGACACTGTGCGAGTGCTGTGTGGCTTGTAACTGGATGCAGAAAGTGAGCTTAAGGCTGGAAAGCGGCTTTAAAATTAATCGGTGCTGCATGAGATTAGAGAGCAGCTCTCTTTCTCTCTCTCTCTCTCTCTCTCTCTCTCTCTCTCTCTGTATGTGGATGTGCTGGTAAAAGGCTGAAGATGATAGGCAGTAGTATCTGCCACACAGGTTTTTCTCTTTTCTTGTCTTTCTCTAGATTTCCCTCCCTTTCCTGGTCTATCTCTCTGTCTCACACACTGTCCATCACTTTCTCTGCTACATTCGCAGCCTGATCCTTGCTCAGCAATATAAACTCAGGGGCAGGGAATAGAGGAAAGTGTCCCAGAAAAGTCGAGCCTGACCTAAATGTGGCAAAACTAGAGGACTACATCCAAAACATACAGAGAACTGGGAATGTTATAGCAAAATTCAAAAAAGTTAACTTAAAGAATTAAAAGGAACTTACAAAATGTGCATGTTTTGGTTTATTTCTAACTACATGTTCCTTAAAATATTTTTTAAGGAAACAAATGCTAAAATGTTTAAACAATAACAATTGCAGGTTTTAGTATAAAATTAATTTTATTAAACAAATCAACTATATTGTCACCAAAAAAACATTAGTTAACACATATACAAGCTGGTAACTATGAAATCTAAATTTGTCTACAAAAATAAAGACTTTAACCACATACACACAAACTCAGGAGGCTGGACAGAAAGACATCAAACTAATCAATGACCACATGGATGAGCTGATCGCCACAAAACAAGCACATAAGAGGGTGGAGGTATGGAAAGGTAATTAAGCATACTTAATCAAATGAAAATTTGAAGCCACTTTAAAAGAAAAAAAATTAAATCACTTATATGTAGTGCAGTTATATTAGGAAATCAGTGAGAGATAGACAGACAAAGGCAGACAGAGCTGCTTAAATGTGCTAGCTATTAAGGTCTGTGATATACAATGGCCTGCTCTCTCTTACACACACACACACACACACACACAAAGTTGGCACCACCATGTGGTGTTTAGGGCTGTCACTATAAATTCTATTAGTAATTCTGACAATAATCGAAGTTCAAAAAAACACACACATACATATTAGACAGAGCCTTTCAAACACTTTGTGGAAAAAAGGACAAATAAATAAGCCTTTAAAAATAAAATTGATCATTAAAAATAAACAATATGTAAATAAATATATGTATTCATCAGGCTCTGTAGCTTACTGGAGAGCATCATGATCATTTATCTTTAAACAAACTATCAAATCACTGCTTATTCTTTGTGAAGGTCAATTTAATTTTTTATTATTATTATTGTTAATTTGAAATCATAGCACATTTTCTTTCTGCACCATGACCCATTTCTAAGTGAAACAAATTATCAAGGAGGGCCTTTGTCTGAACTAGCTGAGCATTTTCACTCTGTGACTGGGTGAGATGAAACATGATATTATTGATTAATAATATTTTCCCTATCTGCTTGGTGACATAATCAAAAAAGTCAAACAGTTTAGAGGTGGGCAAAAATCGTTACATTTTAATGAAAGATATGAAGAAAAATTTGAATTTTACATAACAAATACATAAGATTTTTTTAAAAAAAGATCCATTTTAATTCCAGGTTAATGGTAACTTTTACTTTAGCTGCAATGTAAAGAAAACACAGCTGTACTAACAGATAAGGGCACAAAGAATAGATGCTTTCAGACTGAGCAAGGTTATCTAGTAGTCTATCACTGAGCTTTCCAGTAATACAGTATGTCACCACAGGGCACTGCCATTAATCCTTAGAAATGTGTAAAAGCAGGAAAGAATGATAAAAGAAAGAAAGAAAAAAAGAAAAAGACCGTAATCTTAGCAAACTATTGAGAAAAATGAAACATCTGACAAAACTAAGTCATGATGTGTTTTATATAAAGACTACCTCTGGAACACGTACTGGCCAACGAAGTCGCGGGCTAATGGAGGCACGTCGTTAACCTTTACTCATTAAATAGAAATAAGTAAACAAGCAGAGTGGAGCGAGTTGTTTATGACATACAACACCCTTTCTCAACCCCTTCCCCTTTCCCCAATATTATCAATGCACAACCGATTTCTTTACCATGCTACAATGAAAACATTTTTACTTTTACAATTACTTATAATAGCTTATATTAACTTATTTTAAACCAATGATTGAAGTCTGCTGAATACAAAACTCGCTTCAACAGCGAACTGGCTCGCTACTGTTTCCAACAAAACAATAAATCAAAACATCTGTTAAAACAATAGTAAATGTAAATGATTTACGTTTACCGACAAATGCGTGTCAAAAAATATGAATTCTGCCCATTCCCCTTATAACGGGGAAGCAGGTGCGTAAACACTGTGTCTGAAAATGGCGCCGAATGTAAAAAAAAGTCAACAGATTTCCTTCCTCGCGAAGCATCGCATCACACAATACATAATCCAGCCGCGAGGTGCAAGGTTTGCAGTTGCACTTACCTTTCCCTTTACTTCATAAATATGGAGAAGCAATTTACACCAAATGCTTTAAATCGCGTTTCCTTTCACTGGGTTTCCAGAGTGGGAAAAACGTGTAAAATTAGCTTATGTTTTTATGGTGTTTAGGGTCTAGTAAAAAGGGAGGGGGCTACGTATGCAATGAGGTAAGGAGTATTTATAGAAGTGGCCAATGAGAGACGCTCAGAAACTGAAACTATCCAATCACAGCCGAAGGCAGAGAGCTCGCTGCCTAACGCTAGGCTGCAGCAGGATCGTAACCAAGGATACACAGAAACGTGTTAACACGATACATTTTGTAAGCTATTGTGTTTTACAGCGAAAAATAACGCAGCAATTACGGTACATAAACATACATCTACGAAACATGACCCCAATTGAACTACATGGGCTTTTAATACGATACAGATACTCATTCCTGCAACTTCTCTACACGAAACTTGCCATATTACACTACATGACTGTCTGTGGAAGGCTGGGTGGGCTCTGTGTGCCCCTCCTCAAACCAGCATTCATCAAAACTCTTAAATAATACATGGAGTTTTAAAAGGGTACTTGCAAGGCAACCTTGACAGGGAAATAAGCTCTCACAGTACCGTGGGTGAAATTCTTGTGTAGGTTATTAAATGATTTTCAGACCTCAACCACAAACTACTAAACCTCACTTCACATAAGTAGCCTACAATAAAACATGTTTTTTTCTATAACCTATTGAACTTCTTTTGATTCTTTCACTCCCAAGAGGCTCTATCCTCAGAGAGTCCCTCCCCTCTGCTAATGGAAGGAGCAGGTGCTTATCCAGACCGTCTGCTGATACGAACTGACAGGACCAACCAGACAACGCAGGGTCCCGGGAGATGAGGAGAACAGGGGAGAAAAAAACTCACACCCCTCTTACCCCCTCCTCATGCACAATTTTTATCCACAGAGTACTTCCAGAACCTTCTGTTCTCCAAACCCTTGCCCCTCCCCCTCCCCTTCTCATCTACATTGACATCTGTGGTCTTGGGCACCAGCTGGGCAAGGGGCCTCTGATTTCCATTCTCCAACACTACTACATTACCACAATGAAGCCCTAATGAGGTGTCTAGAAATTAGACTTTACTGGACCAAAATGAAATTGCTTGCTTATTTAAACAATTACATGCCTTGGACTTTAAAGAGGAAAGGGTATCATACTGGTAAATATACTCATGTTTAAAAATCATGATGATTTTTAGCCCCTCAAATGTTAAAAGAGGCACTACTTTCAACACAAATTTAATCTATTAATTTTGTGTAGTTCAATAGGTGTTCTGATCTCATTCTGAGACATTTGGTTTAAACCATAGTCCTGCTACTAGTCATAGAGAAGGGTTAGCTACTGTCACTAATTTTATGACTTAAAAATGGAACAAGGTTATCAGTAAGACAGTCTTGAAATTTTTATTGTTATCCTGATATTGTGAAAGGTATCTTTAACATTTCAGCCTGGACAATTTATGGTCACTTATTCTTTTTGTAATCAGTTTATCTGAGTCACATTTTCACATATTTATACAAGGAACATTACCCAAATGGTTCTTAATCACATTTAATATTTCTTAACCAGCAGAAGCAGCATGAGAACAACTCAATAATGTTGCTGAAAATAATGAGTGACAACTATAAAAATTACCTTTGTTCTGCCCACTTCAGCTAGAGAAAGAGTCCTCTCTGCTGTAAAGATGGGTGCACTGCTTTTCTGTTCTCACTTTCATCTATGTTGAATGTGTTTTAAGTAGGGCTGAACAATATCATAGAATGTATCATTATTGCACCATGCTTTTCTGAGCATATTTGAATGCCATCAGTATTTCTAGAACAATGACCAAGTGCATGCTTTTTAAAAGAGAATATAACTTGTCCTGCTTGACTGAGTTTTCTGCTTGTCTGTAACTTTTACTTTATAATATATTATAATATAATATAATATACTGTATTTGTAGTTTTTGATTTTTTATGTGGCAATACTGGTTCTTGTTTTTCAGATAAAAAATATGTACAGGGGCAGTGTCATTCCTCAGACTATCACCCTCATGAACAGTTGACAGCTCCCATCACCTCCCTATTTTATTTCTACATCCCCTGTGTAAATACACTGAAAATATTGCAGTATTTAGTTGTATGAAATTAAATCAAATGTGAAAAACTGGCTGTGCAAAAATTTGGGAACCCTTGTAATTTTGCTGATTATAATGCATGTAACTGCTCAATACTGATTACTTGCAACACCAAATTTGTTGGAGTAGCTTGTAGCCTTGAACTTCATAGACGGGTGTCCAATCATGAGAAAGGAATTTAAGGTGGCCAATTGCAAGTTGTGCTTCTCTTTGACTCTCCTTCTCTTTGATGAGTGACAGCATATGATCCTCAAAGCAACTCTTTGAGATCTGAAAACAAAGATTGTTCGGTATCATGGTTAAGGGGAAGGCTACAAAAAGCTATCTCAGAGGTTTAAACTGTCAGTTTCAACTGTAAGGAATGTAATTAGGGAATGGAAGGCCACAGGCACAGTTGCTGTTAAACCCAGTTCCGGCAGGCCAAAAAAATACAGGAGCGGCATATGTGGAGGATTGTGATAATGGCTACAGACAATCCACAGATCACATCCAAAGACCTGCAAGAACATCTTGCTGCAGACGGTGTATCTGTACATCATTCAATTCAGCAAATTGCAATTTAGAAAACCCAGATTTCTTTTTTTTAACAAAGTGCTTTGGACACATGAGACAAAATGTAGTTATTTGGTCATAACAGAAAGCACTTTGCATGGCTGAAAAACAGCCGGAACCTACTGTCAAATTTGGTGAAGGTTCCATCATGCTGTGGGGCTGTGTGGTGTGGCTAGTACAGAGACTGGGGCCCTTGTTAAAGTTGAGTCAGATAAATTCAACCCAATATCAACAAATTCTTTAGGATAATGTTCAAGCATCAGTGACAGTTGAAGTTACGCAGGGGTTGGATATATAAGACAATCACCCAAAACACAGGTCGAAATCTACAAAGGCATTCATGCAGAGGGAGAAATGTTCTGAAATGGCCGTCACAGTCCCCTGACTTGAATATAATGGAAAATCTATAGGATGATTTAAAGCACGCTGTCCATGCTCGGCAGCCATCAAATTTAACTGAGCTGGAGAGATCTTGTATGGAAGAATGGGGAAATATCATCAAAGGCTTAAGCAGGCATCTACAGATTGTTCTGTGGAAGCTCAACTCAGTATTAATGTAATATCTCTGTTGGGGAGCCCAAATTTATGCACCTGTCTTATATTGTTATGATGCATATTGCATTGCCCTGCGATGGGTTGGCCTCCTGTCCTGGGTGTACCCCACATGAGACCCGCAGTCAGCTGGGATTGGTTCCAGCTTCCAAGTGACCCGGAAACGGAAGAAGCGGTTTAGAAAATGGATGGATGGATGGATGCATATTGCATATTTTCTGTTAATTCAATAAACTTAATGTCACTGCTGAAATACTACTGTTTCCATAAGGCATGACATATATTAAAAGGAAGTTGCTACTTTGAAAGCTCAGCCAATGATAAACAAAAATCATTCCAAAAAATTAGGAGGGGTATCCAAACTTCATATGACTACTATAGTATACTAG